>PGTU02009064.1:0-10060 GCA_002896215.2 Cicer echinospermum
AAGCCGAGAAAACGACCAGCATGTTGAAGCCGGGAAAACGACTCGCACCCAGAAGCCGAGAAAACCACCCGCATGTTGAAGCCGAGAAAACGACTCGCACCCAAAGCCGAGAAAACCACCCGCATGTTGAAGCCGGGAAAACGACTCGCACCCGAAGCCGAGAAAACGACCCGCATGTTGAAGCCGGGAAAACGACTCGCACCCAGAAGCCGAGAAAACGACCCGCATGTTGAAGCCGGGAAAACGACTTGCACCCGAAGCCGAGAAAACGACCCGCATGTTGAAGCCGGGAAAACGACTCGCACCCGAAGCCGAGAAAACGACCCGCATGTTGATGCCGGGAAAACGACTCGCACCCGAAGCCGAGAAAACGACCCGCATGTTGAAGCCGGGAAAACGACTCGCACCCAGAAGCCGAGAAAACGACCCGCATGTTGAAGCCGGGAAAACGACTCGCACCCGAAGCCGAGAAAACGACCCGCATGTTGAAGCCGGGAAAACGACTCGCACCCAGAAGCCGAGAAAACGACCCGCATGTTGAAGTCGGGAAAACGACTCGCACCTAGAAGCCGAGAAAACGACTCGCACCCAGAAGCCGAGAAAACGACCCGCATGTTGAAGTCGGGAAAATGACTCGCACCCGAAGCCGAGAAAACGACCCGCATGTTGAAGCCGGGAAAATGACTCGCACCCAGAAGCCGGGAAAACGACCTGCATGTTGTAGCCGGGAAAACGACTTGCACCCCGAAGCCGAGAAAACGGCCCACATGTTGAAGCTGGGAAAACGACTCGCACCTGAAGCCGAGAAAACGACCCGCATGTTGAAGCTAGGAAAACGACTCGCACCCGAAGCTGAGAAAACGACCCGCATGTTGAAGCCGAAAAACGACGCGCACCCGAAGCCGAGAAAACGACCCGCATGTTGAAGCTGGGAAAACAACTCGCACCCGAAGCCAAGAAAATGACTCGCATGTTGAAGCCGGAAAAACGACTCGCACCCGAACCGGAAAACGACCCGCATGTTGAAGCCAGGAAAACGAATCGCACCCAGAAGCCGAGAAACGACCCGCATGTTGAAGCCGGGACGACTCGCACCAGAAGCTGAGGAAAACGGAACCCGCATGTTGAGCGGGAAAACGACTCGCAACTAGAAGCGAGAAAACGACCCACATGTGAAGCTGGGAAAACGACTCGCACCCGAAGCCGAGAAATGACTCGCATCTTGAAGTCGGAAAACGAAACGAATTCCTCTAAAAAATTTTTCGGACAAAATTAGAATTTGTTATCTTTACTTATTTTTACTTCGATTCTCAAGTAATTCTAAGTAAAGAGGGCAGTGTTGACACCTAATTGTGTCCGATTTTTTACTTTTTATAAAAAAGGAATAATGATAATAATAATAATAAATATAATATAATAATAATATGTGAAGATAATATAAATAATAAATAATAAATAATAAAAATAAATAATTAGGGATATAAGCTTTTAAACAATCACAAGTGTTTTCGGTTCTTGTTTGCCTCTAATTCTTGTTCAGACTATTTTCTAAAATATAAAAATAATAATAAGAAATAAAAATAAAGGAAATTGAAAAGAAATGAATTGATGGTCATAAAAATCAATGCAATGATGATCAAAATAAATGAAAAAAAAACCAAAAATAAATTGATTGATGGTCATAAAAATCAGAATAATGGTGATCAATTGAATAGGAAAGAAAACCGAAGAAATGAATCAATAGCAATAAGAATCGGTATAATTGTGGCCAATTAAAAGAAAAGAAACCAACAAAAATAGATTAATGGTAATCAATTGACAATTATTCTTTTGTCTTTTGAAATCTATACCAAAAGTCTATAAATAGTCGGCCACAAGAAGACAAAGGGGGACATAATTCGAAACATAAATTGAGAGCACATAAAAAATAGAGAGATTAGTAGGCAAAAGAGAAGAAGAAAATCTGATCTTGAAACAATCGGTCTAGTAAAACAACAATTCAAGAGTAAGGTATCATTTTTCTTATCTTTTTTTTCTCTAATTTTCTGCTTATTAGTTTTTTGTTTTGTTTTTTGCATCTTTTTTTTAAATATATTTTATTTCGCTTTCTATATTTTTTTTCCTGTTTGTAAAAAGTAAACTCATGTGTTAAGCTTTTATTTTTTAAAGAATCGTTTAATCCTAAAATTGTTTTCTTTGCAACACAAAAATAATAATAAAAAAATATAACCAATTGATGTTTATAGGCCGAGAAAAATAAATTGCACCATTTTGTAATATAATATTCATAATACGTCTTTATAACTAAAAAAAAATCATAACAACAGATAAATGTTTTCACCTTTAGGATTAGAATTAATGGTCTCGACCGCCGGATGAAATTCATCCTCGCTCGCCGCGCCATATTACTCACTCTCAATCGTGGGTGGCCTTTGTGTCGCGACATATCCGACAACGTACGAGCAAATAATTTAACAGATATTTCACCATCGTGTCCACTGTCTCGTTCACCATACCGCCATATTACGTTATTTTTTTAAAGAAAAATTAAGTTTTTTTTTCTTTACTGTTAAAACAGATTGTTAGAAGATATAATCCATGAATAAATATTATTATTATTATTATTATTACTTATATATTATTATTATTATTAATTATCATCATTATTTACTATTATTACATTTTTAATTTTTTATTTTTTTGAACCATATAATAATAATAATATAAATCGGTCAACACAAATATTTTCTACTAAGAATTTACGTGTGTTTTGATTTCCCTATTGCACCTGGATACCAGGAGCAAGGTCTTACCCTTGTCAAACCAAATTAATAAAACAAATATTTTTTCTTCTTTCATTAATGTAATAATTATAATTTTTTATTATTTTTTGGTGGTAAAAATAATAAATTAAATAAATAGTTGCTATATAATTAATTATAGGGTAACCGTTTTTTAACGGACGTCGTAGGGTGTTAATAATTCCCTACTCGTAATCGACTCCCGAATCCAAATTTTTGGTTCAAAAATATTATTTTAGGTTTTATCCAATTTTTCCTTTAACAAAAATAAAATTGGTGGCGACTCCTTTTTCGCGGACAAACCGGACACGACAGATCTTATTCAAAAATAATTTTGAACCAGATTCGTACACAATTCTTTATATCTGAATCCAATCTGAGCAGTTCTTCTAGATTGATTATGTTCGTATTTTGTTCATATTGAGTTTGTAAATTCTTCATATTGTACTATTCGTACTTGGTTAAGATTGACTTTGTAATTCAGATTGATACTGTTCGTATTTTGTTAAGATTGACTTCGCAAATTCTTCAGATGAAACTTCCTTCTTATTGCTTGCTTTGGTCAAGGTGAGAACATAGTGTTGGATCGGTTCTTGAACTTTCACAAGTACGAATATGACTAAGTCTAATTCAGTATTTTTTCCTTTTTCAAAATCTGAATCATATATTTGTAAATAATAGATGTATTTTCTTGTGAGTATTTCTTCTTCTAAGCAATGCTTGATCATATCTTCTTCTAAATAATTCATATCTTCTTGTGATAAATCTTGAACAAATCTTCTTGTAAATAATTCATATCTTCTTGTAGATAAATCTTGATCAAATTTTCTTGTAAATAACTCATATCTTCTTGTAAATAATTCATATCTTCTTGTGATAAGATGTTGATCATATCTTCTTCAAATGATGACCATATCTTCTTTTTTACTTGGTCAAATATTATCTTCAATTATAAATCTGAATCAATTTTTATTTTAGATTGTCTTCAAAAACACAAATCTTTTTTCAAAGTTTGTGAATTCAAATATATTGTTCTCATAAAATATTTTTGTTAACATCAAAATTCAAAGTATAAAACCAACTTGTTTCCAACAATCTCCCATTTTTTCATGATGACAAAACTGTATTTTTTATAGAAAAGTTTCTTTTAAATACTTTGACTCCCTTTACTTAAGGCTTCCCCTAAATCTAAGTATTTTTTTCTCCCCACATTATCAAACATCAAACATATTTATCCCCCTTTTTTCATTAGACAAAAATACTTGAAAATGAAACTTGCCTCTGTTTTTGTTTTTTTAATTTGCCTTTTTTTAATATTATGAAAATAACATAAACATAAATCATAAAATTTATTCTAAGTATGAAATTAAACTACTCTAAGGTTGGCACATCATTAGTTAGGTAAAAGAAAGAGGTTTAGGTTTTTCTTGATGAAGTAAAACTTATCTTCAGAACAAAGTCTTAATGAAATTGTGTTTGATTTCTATGTGTTTAGCTCTAGAATGAAGTATAGGGTTTTGAGTTAGACAAATTGCAGAAGTGTTGTCACAATAAATGGGAATGTTGGTTTCTAGTATTTTGTAGTCTTCTAGTAAATGTTTCATCCAAAGTAGTTGAGAGCTACAACCAGCTGTTGAAATGTACTTAGCTTCTGCTATTGACGTGGAAATTGTGTTTTGTCTCTTACTTGACAAAGAGATTAATTTGTCACCTAGAAATGTACATTTTTCAATTGTATTTTTTCTCTCAAGTTTATCTCCAACATAATTAGAATTACAATACCCATTAAGTTTATACTCTAGAAAATTTCTTGTAGAACAAGATACTGTTGCTAGTGCATTTTAGGCATCTATGGATTCTCTTAACAACAGTTAAATGTGATTTCATAGGATCCACTTGAAATCTTTCACATACACATATAATAAATATGATGTTAGGTCTAGAAGTAGTAAGGTAAAGTAAGGATCTTATCATTCCTCTATAGGTTTTCTGGTTAATTTTTTGGCTTGATTCATCTGTTTCAAGTGAATAAGTAGGGTGAATTTGTGTAACCATAGGCTTGTAATAACTCATCTTAAACTTTTTGAGAAGCTCTTTTTCATACTCATTTGAAATTCAAGCTGCATCAATTTAGAAAATTCTTGGCAAAGAATGTCATTAGTAGATCCTAAAATAATGTCATCAACACAAATTTGAATAATAAAAATATAATCTCCTATTGATTTTCTAAAAAGTGTATTATCTACTTGTCCTCTTTCAAAGATATTTTTTAGAAGTTACTAAGTCTATCATACTATGCCCTATGTGCTTGTATTAGACCATACATAGATTTCTTAAGTTTAGAAACATAATTTGAAAATTCAGAACTTTCAAAACTTTGGGGTTGTTTAACGTAGACTTCTTCACTTATATAACCAATCAGAAAAGCACTTTTAACATCCATTTGAAATAATGTAATGTTATTATTTGCAACAAAAGAAAGCAAGATAGAAATAGCTTCTAACATGGCCACTGAAGTCAATGCCCTTTTGCTGACAATAGCCTTGTGCAACAAGTCTTGCCTTGTTTCTGGCCACTTCACCTTTTTCATTTAGTTTTTTTTTTCTTTTGAAAATCATTTGGTTCAAATAATGTTCTTCTTTGATCTAGGTACTAGATCCCAAACACCATTCCTCTTAAATTGATTTAACTCTTCTTGCATTGCAAGAATGCATCCATCATCTGCCATTGCTTCATCAACAGAGGTAGGCTCAATTGATGAGAATAAGTCAAACAAAAAGGTGTCTTTTAGTGATGATCTGGTCCTCAAAGGATCACTTGCACTTCCAATGATTAGAGTTTTAAGATGAGATGACTTGTACTTCTATCCAGATCTTCCTTATGACTTATCTTGACTATTTCTTACTTGATCAGATTCATGCTCTGAACATTTTCCATTTTCTTCTGATTTTCTTGTATCCTCTGATTTTTCAGGTTCTTCTGATTTTTCTGCATATGCTTCCTTTGGTTCTGGTAAACCTCTACTATTATCATCTTGCTTTGACTTTTCAAGGTTTAACATGTATGGATTCTTCCACAATCTGAGTTTCCCTTTAAACACTAAATAAGCCTTAGATCTTTCAGAGTATCCAATGAAGGTACACTTTTGAGATATAGAATTAAATTTACCAAGGTTATCTTTAGTGTTCAACATATAACAAGTAAAATCAAATTGTTTAAAGTAAGAGATGTTAGGATTTTTACCTTTCCACAATTCATATGGTGTTTTGTTCAATATAGACCTAATTAAGACTATTTTGAATATAACATGCAGTGTTAATTATTTTAGCCCAAAAGTGTTTTGCAACTCCTTCATCTCATTTAAAAGTAAGAGACTCTTTCATCTCATTTAACATGGTTCTGGTCATTTCTTGGAGTGATATATTCCTTCTTTTTACAACTCCATTTTGTTGGGGTGTTTTAGGAGATGAGAAGTGTTGAGAGGTTTCATTCTCGTCACAAAAAAATTCAAAGAACTTGTTTTCAAATTCTCCTCCATGATCACTTCTAATTGTTACAATCTTAATACCATTTTCATCCATTACTTGTTTGCAAAATGTGATAAACACTTTGTGGGATTCATCCTTACTTCATAAGAATTTTACCCATGTCTACCTAGTGTAATCATCTACTATAACAAAACCATATTTCTTTCCACTAAGAGATGTTGTTTTCACTGGCCCAAATAGATCTATATGTAAGAGCTTAGGGGGCTTGGGGTAGAGACTAAGTTTTTAGGGGTAAAAGAGTTATTTGTTTGTTTTCCCTTTTGACAAGCTTAACATATAATTTTAATTTTATAACTAAGCTTAATATACCTCTGACTAGTTAAGGTTTCTTTTGACCTGTAAAGAATATCGATTCATCATTGTGATTAACTGTCTTGTATGTTTCTAATAAAATATAATATAATAATTATTGTCACTTAATTGACTAATATTTAATAAATTATGCTTAAGACCTTTAACAAACAAGACATCTTTAATAGAAGGGGAAGTACCATTACCAACTATACCTTGACCAATGATCTGGCTTTTTGCTTTCCTCCAAAAGTCATTATGCCTTCTTTGCTCTATCTTAGTTCTTGGAACATAGACTTTTCTCCGATCATGAGTCGCGAGCATTCATTGTCCCAGTACCATAATTGGTGTTTTAACTTGATTGATAAGGACATCTGCAACATAGACAATTTTGTTCTTAGGTACCCACATTTGGTTGGGTTATGGTTTGTTAGTCTTGAAAAATTTCATGTATTTAACATGAGACCGGATAATTTGGAGTGACCTTTCTTAGAGCAAACAATACACAAGATGTAAGAGGGAATATGTTTAGGTTCAGTTATAGTTTCTTCAAATCCTATACCTCTTTTACCATTTCTACTAACTCCAAAAATCATAGAAGCATATTTGCTTCTTTCCATACCATTAGCAAGAAAATCTTGAAATACTTCTCCATGCTTATCAGAGTTACATGTGGTATTTTCAATTGATGTTGAACTACGATTACTTTTCAAAGTTAGATTTTCAGCCTTAAGTTCAGCAATATCAGTTTTCAGAGTTGTATTTTATGTTTTAACTTCAACACTTTGATTATTTAAAACATTAATTTCTTCAGGTAGGTTTGCATTTTATTTCCTAAGTGTTTTTAGTTAAAAAGAAAATGTGTGATTATTGTTCAAGAATTCATTTATAATAGTAATTAAATGAGATCGAGTTAAGTCAAAAAAATATCTCAATTTCTTCATCTATTGATTCACTTCCAGAGTTAGAATCTGTGTTGGATCCAAAGGCAGAGTTGATATGAGCCATCAGAGCCAAATCTACTTGCTCTTCATCATGAGATGATTCGTCAGAATCATCCCATGTAGTCATTATACTCTTCTTCTTGGGTATGAAATCTTTCCTATGATATTTTCCTTTCTCCAGATTTAAACATTCTGACTTGATATGTCCAAGTTTATTGCATCTATAGAAGATGATGTTTTTCTTTTCGGATTTATCATCATCTTCTCAGTAGAACTGCCTGAAATATCTTTGGAGAATTTCTTTTTTTTTGTTGTTACTACATAAGGATGTTGATGTTTTTAGACCGACTTGTATGAAATTTAGTCAAATCAAAAAATATATTGGCGCCTAATTTTACCTAAATTATTAAATATTATATTTAATGCGTTAATATTCGCCACTCTAGTATATTGAATATGTTTATGTATCGGATGTTAGTACTTCAACAATCAAGACCATACAATGTCTTCTATTATACTATACACAAGTAAGCTAAAATTATATTTGTATAGGATCAAACACTTGATCTTCGACACCGTGTCTGATCAGATCATGTGATCATTGTTAGAATTTTTGGTTTTATCATTTGCACACAATTAAACAAACGTCAAATAATAAATTATTTTATTATACTTTTTTGGAGTTTATAAAGGAAATAGTTAATATCATCGTAAACTAACACTCAACTATAAAATCTTAAATTAAAATCCAATCATAGTATCCAACCTAACTATTTTCACATCTCTTAACTGAACTAAACCTGATGATTTATTTTCTTATTCTATATTATCATGACAACAAATAATGAATTAATGTTTCTCAACCAACTTGGTTAAAAAGATTTTTTGTTAATTATAAATTAAAGGAGTTGAAGTTGATATATTACTATGATTTCAATACATATGTCTCTAGGAGGAATCATTGCATGCAAATTGAAAGTAATGAAAGGACATATGTCGCCCAAGAATTAAATAAAACATATAAAAAAAATCCATCTGTCATTCAGAAGAGCACAAGAAACAATCACAACACAGATAGCATTAATTGCCATGAAAGTTGAGACCAAATTAGGAAGGAGAAGTTGCCCCGTAAGAGATGCCAGAGAAGGTTTATTCGCCCTGACTCACCCTCTCATCAACTGGTCCAACATGGGAACTGCATCAATTGGTATAAGCAATTTGTGTGAAAAAAAAAAAAAGAAACCATGACAGTAAATTTTTGCACATAAGTAAATTTTTTTATAAAAATATGAGAGATAAAAAATATCATTCTTTTAACTATCTCAAAATAATTAAGTTATTTATTTTTAATAGACTACATTATAAGAATATGATTTTTAAAAGTTAGATTTACCAATTAAAAATTAGATACAATTCAAAAAAAGCGCCACTCATTTTTTAAATTATTTCAATAACAACCATAACCTTCGTAATCTCCAACACAATGTAGTTATAATCCTCAAAATATATAGCAAAACAATACAAGGAAGCAATCCGTGACTAACTCTTATAACTTTGTATTTTTTTTCTTCTAAAGTTAAGTTTACTGATGCAAACGGTTTAATTAAGTTTCAAAAATATTATGAATCGAAGTCTACTACTATTATTGATTTGATCATGTCTAAGGTTCAACCTCTGCTACTATGGTGTTTTTGATGTAGATATCTTAATGTGTATATGCATTAGCTTATACAACTATTATTATATGACTTTGTGATTTGAATCAATGAAAAAAATAGTTATTTCTCTTTGTTTTAGTTCTAATTACCCTCTCTACATTTTGAAATATAAAATGGAAATGGAAGAAAAATAAAGTTTGACTAACTATAGTTGTTATCTCGAAAGACATGTCACAAAATTTAATGAATTTGCAATACAGTTAAAATTAAATTCTACCTACTTTAATTTTCGATCTACTCATCCCAAAAAATTCTCCAAACAATGACAAATACAAAAAGGGTATTATTGTCATTACAATGGCAGAATCAATGATATAAAACCATGGCTCTCTGCGTTTGACATAATACTCCTCATTATTTCCTTTCCTTAAACATTACAATTTCAAAATGGAGAGGAAAAAAATGGCTTTGACATTGCTACTTGTGATGACATTCTTGCTCTTCTGCATGGCTCAAGTAAGAGTGCTCCAAATTAAAACTTTGCCACTTGCACAATATTTTTTTTAAATTAATTTCAATTGCACTGACAATTTAAATTTTTTTACGCATGTACCTAATCAAATTATATTATATTATGTTTGTTCAAAAAATATATTTACAAATATATGGATGGTGAGGTGTGATTAAATGCACCATAGTGTATAGAAATTAATTTTTATTTTTAAATAAAAAATTACCAATGTTTTCCATTATTGAGGCTTTGACCTTAATTTGCAGGCATCATCTGTTGATTCTAGTGTCCACATTCAAGACCAATT
>PGTU02009066.1:0-12278 GCA_002896215.2 Cicer echinospermum
TGTTTGACTAAGTTGATAACTTTTTTATTCTTTAATTAAACTGGTTAGACTTGATGATTTACTTGAAGTAGAATCAATAAAGTGAGAAGTGCATGAATAAAGTGCATGAAACTGGTTAGACTTCAACAAAACTAAGAAGTGCATGAATAAAGTGACACAAGTAATTTATCTTGGTTCACCACTAACTTGGCTACATCCAGTCCCTTCACTGAGAAGGATATAATCCACTAATTCTACAAATTGAATTACAAAGCACCTAACCCTCCAATCTAGTCTTCTCAAACAGCCTGACAACGCCAGACTTTTGAGGAACACAAACACCTTGACTCTACCAGCCAAACCTTCTCCACGTAATCTGACAACCCCAAATTGTTGAAGACACACTAACACCACTATCGGATTTCAATAAAAAGGTTTGGAACTTGAGTAGTTGCTTCTAACAAGCTAATTATAAGAATGACTATCACACTCTAAGAAAAACACTTAGAAAATATTTCTCTCTTTGAACTCTAAGATGAATTTAGAATTTTGAGCTTGAGTTCTTCTACTTTTTTTTTCCCGATGATTTCTTCTTCAGCCTTGAGTATTTATTTAGAGATAAAATTAGGGCTTCAATTTAGTCATTGTTTAATTCTAAATTGTATCTTCATTCATGGCTTGGTCAACAACGATTTTATTCAAAAATAATTCTGAATAAGATGTTTTTTATAATATGTTCTCTAGCTAATTCTTTATTTCTGAATCCAATATAAGCAGTTCTTCTAGATTGATTATGTTCGTATTTTATTTAGATTGAGTTTATAAATTCTTCACAGATTTGACCATATTTTCTTTTCAACTTGGTCAAAGATTTTCTTCAATCATAAATTTGAAACAAATCTTATTTTAGATTTTTCTTCATAAACATTTGACCATATCTTCTTTTCAACTTGGTCAAACATTTTCTTCAATAATAAATCTGAATAAAATCTTATTTTAGATTTTTTTCAAAAACATGAATCTTCTTTCATAGTCTATGAAGTCAAATATATTATTCTCATAAAATACTTTTGTTAACATCAAAACTCTAAATATAAAACCAATTTAGTTCCAACAATCGGGTCTAGGAGTAACTGGCCTTCATCCTTAGAAAACATTATATATTTCTGCATTGGAATGTTTGTTGGTTTGGAAGCAAGGAGTCCAGCTCCTTGTAAGATGTCTAAGGTGTATTTCCTTAGTGAAATATGCAATCCAGCCTTGGAGCAAGTGACTTCGAGTCCCAAATTCGAGTCCCAAAAAATACTTCAATTGTCCTATGTCCTTGATTTTGAAAGATTTGTGAAGAAAAACCTTTACATATTGAATTTCAGCAACATCATTACCAACAATAATAATGTCATCAACATAAATCAGTAATATGGTAAATGTGTTATTATATGTCTTAATAAATGACGAATGATCAGATGTAAATCGGGAATAGCCTACAAAATGTAAAGCCGAGGATAGTTTGGCAAACCACTGACGACTAGACTGTTTTAAACCATACAAAGATTTTAATAATTTGCATATATGGTTAGGATTAGAGCTAGATATGCTTGAAGGTAACTGCATGTAAACCTTTTTATCTAAATTACCATGTTAGAATGCATTGTGGACGTTTAATTGATGAATATGCCAATGTTGAGATGATGCAATAGAGAGGAGTAATCTTATCGTAGTGAGTTTTGCAATAAGAGAATATGTGTCAAAATAATCAATACCTTCGATTTGAGTAAAACCCTTTGCTACTAAACGTGCTTTATATCGTTCTATGGAATCATCGACTTTATACTTTACCTTATATACCCATTTGCACCCAATAGGTTTCTTACCATGTGGGAGAGGTGTTAAAATCCAAGTTTTATTCTGACTGAGTGCTGCAATTTCATATTCCATTGCAGTAACCCAACATGGAAGTTTAGCAGCCCGCTTATAAGTAGTAGGCGCTTGAATAGAGGAAATGGCAGCAACAAAGGTAAAATGTGAAGTAGATAAACTATTGCAAGACAAAACAGAAAAAATGAGATATAAGGGGTTGGACATTGTATTTGTTACAACAACATTGCATTGAAAATCCTGCAGGTATGCAGGGCAGTTTTTAAGTCTTGAAGATTTTCTTATATGAGTAGGGCCTGCACTGGAAGAGGCATGACTGGTGGTAGATATAGTGTCCATATTATTGTGGATAGTAGAATCACTGAGACTAATATTATTATGGATAGGAGAATGTGGAACACATGAGTGTCTTGCAGGATGACTATCATTACTATAAAGGAAGACATCATCAAAACTCAGAGAATCAGAATCATTAAAATCATAAGAAGACGTATTAATAGTAGAAGACATTTCTTGAAGTAATAATAGTATTAATAGTATTAGTAGGAAATATATGTTCATAAAAAACAACATTTCTTGAAGTAAAAACATTACGAGTATGCAAATCAAATAAAACATAGCCTTTTGTATCCAATTTAAAACCTAGAAAAATACATTTTTGAGCCCAGGGTCTAGTTTGGATCTTTGATTGAGTAAGGTAAAAGCAAAAGATAAGCAATCAAAAACCTTTAAATCAATAAAAGTGGGCGGCATGTTATAAAGAAATTCCAAAGGTGATTTGAACTTCAAAACAGGGGTAATTAATCTATTGATGAGAAAAACGGCATGACATAAGGCAAAAGACCAAAAAAAAAATGGGAAGTTTTGAATGAAAAAGTAAAGTTCTAGTGACATTCAATAAATGTGTATGTTTTCTCTCAACAATTCAATTTTGTTGAGGAGTATCGACACAAGAAGTTTGATGCAAGATTCCCAAGTCAAAATAAAACTGAGGTGTATTAAACTCAGCACCATTATCACTTCGTATGATTTTCACTTTTGCGGAAAATTGTGTTGAAGAAAAATTTAAGAAGTTATGTAGTTTAGGCCTAACTTTTGACTTGGATTGCATAAGAAAAATCCAAGTAAACCTTGTGTAGTCAGTTTACAGTTTACATTAGTAGTTAACTTAGGCCTAACTTTTTACTAAAAATCAGTTTACAGTTTAAATTAGTAGTTAACTTGGAAACAAAAATTAAACTGAATTGAAATTGAGGTACGTAAAGAACATCATTCAGAAATAGAGATATATCAAAGTAAACAGAATCAGAAAAATGTCCAAGAAGTGTGTTTCCGACAGGGAAAATGATGGAAACATGTTTTATCCTTTCAATTTTGGGAAAACATTGAATGAAAGGAGAAACATGATCTAAAGCACTCGTATCTAAAATCCAAATAGAACGATTATGATAAACAGAACCTGTATTTGAAATACTAGAAATCAAGTGGGTATTGGCTACTTTAGTAGATTTTGTGTGTGTGTGTTGAAGCAATGGTTGAAGTCTCGTTTTTCGATGACTAAAGAAGATTAACCAAGTAATGATAATCTTCCTTTGAAATTGAAGGAAAGTGGTCTTCTGGAATTGAGTTGGATGGTGGAGTAGACTTCGTGTAAGGAGTAGGAAATGGATTAGGATTATGGTTTTTATTTGAATGGTACCCAGGTGGAAAGCCATGTTTGAAGTAGTAAGAATCCACCATGTGATTGGTTTTATGGACATTGGTGCATAACATTTGATACTTTGGTTGACCACATCCAACTTGTTGTGTATAACGATAATTGGTATTTCCAGAATTCACACTGAAAACAACAAAACCAAGAGGAAAAAGATTGGATGCAGGTTCTTGTTGAGAAACCAAAGAATATACCTTGCTAATGGAGAGTAATTTCTCCATGAGAAGAATTTGAGTGTGAACGTTGGAATAATTGTCATTCAATCCTTTGAGGAAGCAAACGACATATTCTTGATCATTGAAGCTTCTAACAACGATGCTCAATTTGATGTGGAGGGAACAAAGTAAGTACACGAAGGTGTTGGGCGCAAATCTTCGAGTTCATCCCAAAGGATCTTGAGATCGGGAAATAAAGTTGACAAATTGTGATCTCCTGCTTAATTGAGTGAAGGTCACGGAGAAGATCGGAAAGACGAAAATGATAACCTTTGCTGAACCTATCCCATAAATGAGACCATAGATCAAAGGCAAAGTCGGTGCAAATGGTGTTATGTGAAATATGGGGTGATAAAGTCTTGGTTATCCCAGAAATCACCATGTTGTTGACGTGGTCCCAAAGATCATGATGTGAAGAGGAAGGTTGATGAAGCGAACCGTTGATGAACTAAATCTTGTTCTTTGATGAAAATGCGTGTTCCATTGACCGACTCCAATTATAGTAGTTTGAATCGGTCAACAGTGATGCGACCAAAACAACGTTGGGATTCTTGTCGGGGTGAAGGTAATAAGGTCTTCATGGATTCAAAGCGATATCTTTTGATTTGGTGGAGTCTTGTTGGACGGAGCTTTGTTGATCGGAATTCGAAGAGGAATCATCATTTTTAATCTCCATGAGAAATGATACGAGGAATTGAAAGAATTAAGGTTTGAAAAAAGTGAATTTGGGGAAAACGAAAAAAGTACAAAAGCATGAAAAACTGGTTTAATCTGATACCATATTACTTGATAATCAAGAGGAGAATTTATTGAATAACATATTGGTTATTATTATTGAAATTAATCAAAATACAAGAAAGTGAATTTATATATATAGAACTCAAACTGACAGTACGTTACTAACAACTAACAAACTAATAACAATCTAGAGTGACTAATATTTATTTTCTTTATCACCTTATAAATACTGTACATTAACATAGAGACAAAAGAGGAGGGATTGGTGACAATTATCATATTTTTTAGAGAATTAATAGTTTTATATTGGAGTCCTAATTCATCTAAAACTATAATACAAGAAGAATTGGTGGACGTCATATTCGTATCACTGGTTTTGTATCTCACCCTTAAGATATGTATTCGACGCTCTCCACTTTTTTGTATTTGTAGTGTATTTTATAGTTATGTTAAATGTGTTAAGTGAATTGCCTTTTTTTTTCTTATTCGTCCTGATATAATATCACCGAACATTTCATTTTATGTTATGTTCTTTTTGAGATAAAAGACTTAATATATTTCATTCATTAATATAATATCTTCAATACATGTAAAACATATCAATGAAAATATGTAACTAATTAAGAATGACAGCTACCGTGTAGAAGGTAAGAGCACCTAATTGACTTGTCTTAGAATAAACTTCTGAACTCATGAGAGTTTGGAAAAAATAAAAGTGTCTACATAAAAATAATGGAGTCAAAGTCTGAAGGATGTCTTCATTACTTCAAAAGAGCATCCACTACCCTTTTTGAATTAGTTCAAGTCTGTATGCATTGTAACGAAACGTGTGAACCCCACTTTGATCACACTTAAAAATCAAGCACTCGAACCGAGTATGTTCAAATCATATAATTTTGATTTGGCCAATATGACAAATTTCCAAAATATGGCTCCGTCATACCTTTCCAGATTTGGTCGCACTACGCCAAACAATGACATTTAACAGCGCCCATTTCTACAGCGCTGCTAAACACAAGCTTGTTTAATTATATTTTAAAAATAACGGAACCTTTTACAGCCCTTCTTGATGGCCAAGGCGCTGTAAAACAAGCGCTGTAGTTGTCATTAACGTTTGCGCATCACGTTATAAGCTTGGTACAGCGCTTGTCAAAAAAGCGCGTAAAAGAAGCGCTTTCGCGTATCATTACAGCGCTTTTTTCACAAGCGCTTGTAAAACACATGCCTTTCATTGCATTTAACTACCTATTACAGCGCTTTTTTTCACAAGCGCTTGTTAAAATACATGCGCTTTCGTTGAATTTAACTACCTATTACAGCGCTTTTTTTCACAAGCGCTGTTAAAATACATGCGCTTTCATTGAATTTAACTACCTATTACACCTTTTTTTCACAAGCGCTGTTAACTGCATTCTTCAAATAATTATATACGTTGGAAACCCTCATATCCTCTACATCTTTCAAATAATTATATACGTTGGGAACCCTAATATCCTCTACGTACTGTGCGGCCATCTACGTTGTCTCAGTATTTTTTACACATGATCTGTTATGTTTTGTTACATATATATTAAATCTACTAAAATTTATATATATATATTAAATCTCTTTTACACATGATCTGTTATGTTTTGAAATTGTCAAAAAAATTGTCAAAACTCATACCACATGATCTGTTCTGTTTGAAATTGTTAGTTGATATTGGTTTCTTTTTGAAACTTTGTTGATATGTTTTGAAAGCTTATTATTTTGTTACTGCATTTATATAGTGGTATAATATGGATAGGAAATGGATTTCAGCCAATCGATTGTCAAAAGAGTATGAAATTGGAGTGAAGGAGTTTGTTGATGTTTGCAGTGAAGAATGCAAAAGATCCAAATAGAGTAGTTTGTCCTTGTTTAAAATGTTGTTTTGGAAAACGTGTTAGAGAAGATGAATTAGAAGGACATCTAGTATGTAAATAATGATCAAAGCTTACACATGTTGGATAAGACAGTGAGAAAAAAAAAGTAAAACATTAATTGACAATAGTTCGACATATGCTTCAACTGACTTCGATACAGATAACTAATGAGCCGGACCACGTTGATGAGATTGCAAAAGCAGTTGAAGAAGATCTCCGAGATTGTCCTAAAAATGTTGAAAGTTTGTGAGTGATGCCAAGAAAGAATGATATAATGGTTGTACTAAATTCACCAAGTCACACTGTCAGCGATATTAAAGTTGTTACAACTTAAAAAGCGAAGTAAATGATGGTCTGATAAAAGCTTTTACAAAATTATTAAACACTCATACAAAGATATGTGCAGATGATAAGAACTTCCCAGTCGAACCTACGAGGCTAAACGGATTTTGTGTTCTATTGAATGAGTTACGAAAGATTTCATGCGTGTCACTAACGATTGCATTTTATTTCGAAACGAATATGAACTACTTAAGGCGTGTCCGAAATGCAATGTCTCTCGATATAAGAAGAAAGAAATCTACCCAGCAAAAGCGTCGTGGGTATTTTCCCTATAATACCAAGATTTAGGCGCATGTATCGCATGACAGAAGATTCAAAACACTTGACATGGCATGCAGATGAAAGAATTAGAGATTGAATGTTTCGACACCCTGTGCAGATTTCCCCACCAATGCGGCAAAAATTGATCACGAGTATCCTGAATTCGGCGATAGAGTCAAGAAATCTAAGACTTGCACTTTCTACTGATGGAATGAATCCACATGGTCTTCAAAAGCATCTCACATAGCACGGTGGCCTGTGATTTTGTTAATATATAACCTACCCTCCATGAGGTTATGTATGAAGCGTAAGTTTATGATGTTGTCTCTGTTAATTTCTGGACCCAAACAACCGGGGAATGATATCGACGTATACTTGACTCCTTTAATTGAAGATTTAAAAATTCTGTGGGAGACAGGTGTGGAAGTTTATGATGGGTATAGAAAGAGTGTTTCAATTTGAGGGCTATGTTGTTCGGCACAATTAATGATTTTCCAGCATATGGGTAATTTATCAGGATATAGCATTAAAGGTCAGTGTGCATGTCCTATATGTGAAGAGAGTACAAAATGGATGCGGTGAAACATTTAAGAAGAATGTGTTTCTTGGACATCGTAGATTTTTACCTTATAGTCATCAGTATCGTGGGTGGAGAAATGCATTCAATGGAAAAATCAGAGGAAGGTAAAGCTCCTTTAGCACCGACTGGATATCAAATACTTGAAAAAGTACAGGTTTGACCAATAAATTTGGCAAACCTTTTGCGGAGAGCTGTGAAAACTGGGTGGAAGAAAAAGTCAATTTTCTTTGAATTGCCATATTGGAAGTCATTGTATGTAAGACATTCCTCGATGTGATGCATATTGAAAAAAAAATGTATTTGAAAGTGTTATTGGTACGTTACTCAATGTTCCAGGAAAGTCTAAAGATGGCGTCAATGCAAGATTGGACTTGGTCGATATGGGAATAAGAAATGAACTGGCTCCAGTAAAGAAAGGAAATCGCACATATCTACCTCCAGCCGCTCATACTCTATCTAGAAAGGAAAAAATTGTTTTATGTAAAATTTCTACACGAAAGTTAAAGTTCCAGAAGGATACTCTTCGAACATTAAAAATTTGGTTTGTATGAAAGACCTCAAGTTAAAAGGTTTGAAGACCCATGATTGTCATATTATAATGGAGCATTTGCTACCAATAGGTATACGTTCCATTTTACCTGAAAAAGTTCGACTAGCCTTAACTAGATTATGTTTCTTCTTCAGGGAAAATTTGTAGTAAAGTGATCGACCCTCAGAAATTACCGACATTGCAGAGGGAAATTGTTGTTACTTTGTGTGAGCTTGAAATGTATTTCCCACCATCGTTTTTTGATATAATGGTTCACCTTACTGTTCATCTGGTTAAGGAGACACAACTTTGTGGGCCAGCTTATATGAGATGGATGTATCCGATAGAACGATATATGAATATATTAAAAGGGTACGTAAAAAGTAGAAGTCGACCAGAAGGTTGTATTGCTGAACGATACATTGTTGAAGAGGCTGCTGAATTTTGTACTGAATATCTGTCCAATGTTGAATCCATAGGGCTTCCCATGTCTCGTCATTCGGGAAAACTATCAGGAGAGGGGATAACTGGAAGGAGACTACTGACTATATCAAGGACAGAAATGGGAGCAGGCACAATTGTATGTTCTGCACAATGATGATGAGGTTCAACCGTATGTTACAATACACATTGATCAGTTATCTCGTTTTGAACATGAATAGGAATCAAAAATTGGATAACTCGAGGCACAATCGAAGTTTTTGTAACATGGTTAAAAAATCACATAATGTCAAAATTTGATATAGACCCCGGAATCAATTTCAAAATAGATTGAGGTGGCTAGCAAATGGTCCGAGCTTACATGTCTTTTCTTACACTGGTTATGTTATTAACGGCTACACATTTTATACCAAAGAACAAGATGATCAGACCACTATGCAAAATAGTGGAGTCACTCTCTCGTAGCTGAAGCGATGCATGTCTCAAGTGCAAAAGACAAAAACCCAATATATGCAAATCTATCATATTTTGGGGTTATCGAGCGCATATGGGAGTTAGACTACACAATGTTTCGTGTTCCCATATTTGGTTGCAAGTGGGTCGATAATAATAATGGCGTTCGGATTGATGAGTCAGGATTCTTGCTTGTCGATTTTAATAGGGTGGGATACAAAGACGAGCCTTTTATTTTAGCGTCGCAAGCTCAACAAGTGTTTTATGTCACTGATCCTTCTAATGATAAATGGTCTGTTGTCCTATCGACCAATAAAATAAGTGATGATAACAATAATGATGAAGATGTTGGTAATGATCTTTTATTTGCAACATCACAACAACCACATGAAATTGATTCAACTGATGATGGTTTTATATCTTAGAGATGATCATGATGAGGGAATTTGGATTAATCATCGTTTCGTATTGTAAATGGACAAACAAATGTGAATGTCACCAGGAAAAGAAGAAGGCATCTTAATGTATATGTTTAATTGTTTTATATAAGCTATGCATGTAATCTGAACTGTGTTATTGTAAATATGCATGTAATCTGAATTGAGTGTTTTATACTAAGTTCTGATTAATTTATTTTCTGATTAATTTATTTTCTGCTTATATTTAGCTTGATTTGAGTGTTTTATACCAAGTTCATGTAACAATGAGTGTTTTATATTTAGCTTGATTTACATGAACTGAACTGAATATAAATTAGTAATTTACATGAACTGAACTGAACTGAATAGAGAGATTCTCTTTTGCTCAGTGCATATATATATAGATTCTTCAGAAGTTCTCATTTCTAATAATTCATCATCTCCTAAAGTATTGTGATAAAGACAATGATAACAATATTTTTAATCCAATAAACAATGATAACAATGTTTTTAATGTCATCCCAACCCAAATAAACCAAACACAAAAATAAAATAAAGAGACATTTTACATCGCTTATATTAAAAAGCGCTGTAAACGATCCTTTTAAAAATAAAATAATGAGTATTTTATACCTTTTACAGCGCTTTTCACACAAAGCGCTGTAAACGACTCTTTTGAAAATAAGTAAAAAAGACATTTTACAGCGCTTTATTTGACAAAGCGCTGTAAAAAAGCTTTAAAAAATAATATTCATCAGACACCTAATTTCTTCAAACACCTTGTACGCATCATGGGAATCCAAAAAACATCAGACACAAACCCATTCTTCAAACACCTTGTACGCATCATGGGAATCCCCTTCAAAACACATTGTTAACAAAAACATCAGACACAAACCCATTTTTCGCAACATGGCAATGATCCTGAATACCAATTAAGTTTCGATTTAAGAAGGAAAGAGAATGTAAAGAGATAAAAGGGGTGTTGAGGTGGAGATTGAATTGTGAAAGAGTAAGCTTTGATGTTTGTGAAGAAGATGCATAAAAGGAGAAGAGTTTGGTGAAGAGGAAGGGATTTTGTGGTGACCAGTTACTACTATGTGGGTTTTGCATGCATGTTGAGCTTGTTTAAAAAATAACATAACATAACAAAACACAAAAACAATAAGGCCTTTTACAGCGCTTATGTGGGAAAAGCGCTGTAAAGAGCCTTTTAAAATTAACATAATAGACATTTTAGAGCGCTTACATAATTCATATAACATGTAACACACGGAGGTCTTTTACAGCGCTTATTTGGGAAAAGCGCTGTAAAAGAGCCTTTTAAAATTAACATAAAGAGACATTTTAGAGCGCTTATGTGTAAAAGCGCTGTAAAAGGCCTTTAAAAAACATTCATATAACATAATAACCACGGAGGTCTTTTACAGCGCTTATTTGGGAAAAGCGCTGTAAAAGAGCCTTTTAAAAATTAACATAAAGAGACATTTAAGAGCGCTTATGTGTAAAAGCGCTGAAAAAGGCATTCATATAACATAATAACACACGGAGGTCTTTTTACAGCGCTTTTGGGAAAAGCGCTGTAAAAGAGCCTTTTAAAAATTTAACTAAAGAAGCCTTTTAGAGCGCTTTGCAAAAGAAGCGCTGTAAAGGCTTATAAAAAGCGCTGTAAAAGGGTTACGTATATATAACAGTTACCTCTCAGTTTCCTCTCATTACGTAAACTTCACTATCATCTCAACCTTCATCGTTCTTCTCTTCTTTTTGCAAACCCTATCATCCCGTCCATTACGAACCTTATTTCCACGATCATCTCTTTCATTTCGAACCTTATTTCCATCCAAGATCATCTCTCCCATTTCAACAATATATTTTCATTGAAATAGCGTAACCCTCATTACGTATTCTTCAATAATCCTATTTCTTTGAACCATATTTCTGTGACTTTCTGCGTTCCCTCTTTCTTTTACATTTCATCTTTCTTCGAACCATTATTCAGGTATTGATGTTATAAATTTTTTGTAATCATTTAAAATGCATGTTGAGCTTTTTTAAGATATACTATACATGTTGAGGTTGTGTTTATAATAATGCATGATCCATGTTGAGCTTGTTGATGTTATACTAAACTGCATGTTGAACTTGTTGTAGTTAAATGGATACAAACAAAGATATAGAAGTTTCAAAATGAAGAAGTTGGCACCTCCAAGACTTATGAAAAAAGAAGTCAACGTGGTGCAACTATAATGCAAAGGTGATTAAAGCAAGGAGTAGTGGGATTAAATTGAGGTATACTATACTTTGTTTGCTGTGTGATTCTTATCTTTTTTTAGGTTTAGGGCATGTACTTACTATATATGAGTTTATTAGGTTGGCTGGAACGAGAGTGGTCAGCAGTTGACCCAACAGCTCCATGTTTGTAAGCTATATTGGGCTGTTGTTCGTCAAAATGTCCCAATCACAAAGAGACAACTGGAGAGATAAGGCGTTGAAGGATGCCAAAGATATCATATGGAATGACATTCAAGTAAAATTTTGTGATCTACTCTTTTGTCATTCTATATATTTTTTTTTCTGAAAATACATTTACTTATAATTGTTTTCATTGCAAGACAACTTTTGTTCTTGATGAGGAACGAAAGTCGTATGTTTTGAGAGTTGCTGGGAGGATCCATCGTGGATTTTAGATCCCTCTCTCACATTTCTCAACTAAAAAGTAGAGAAGGAACACCAATGCTGACCTCCAAAATTATCAACATTATATATCAAAGGATGAATGGAGAGCATTTGTTTCCAAACGTTCTGACCCGGCATTTGTCGTAAGT
>PGTU02009067.1:0-14427 GCA_002896215.2 Cicer echinospermum
TGATGAATTATTAATATACGGAATTTCATATTGATATCAAGTAACCACTTGTCTTAGCGATTATGTTGTATTTTGTTTTTTTTTACAAAATATGTAGTTAAGTATGTTAAATTATAATAGTGATAAAATTATATAAACATGTATATAAATGATTTTGCACTATAAAATATAGTATCTCATCTTTAACTATTAAATTATTAGAGTATTTTGTACACTAGTGAGTTCTAATGAAAATATCATATTTGTTTATATATATGAGATCAATTGTAGTAGGGACACAAAAGTATTTATAATGATAAAATATTATCGCTGTAAATTTGTACTGAAAATTTAATATCCCGTCAATAATGGTTATATCATTAGAGAGTAATTTTAAACAAGTTGACTCATAATGAAAATCAGAGTCTTGTTATATATGTTGGATCAATTGGAGTGCATATTATATCATTAGAGTATTTTTGAAATTAGTGAATTCTAATGAGAATCCAAATCTTGTTTGTATATATATCGGATTAATGGAAGTACACATGTTCACAAATTATAAACATTTGGAAATTATTATTTGTATATTCTCATATTCTCTTACACAGAATAAAACATATAACATACTTTACGAGACCTTGAAAAGTAAGTCTCATGCTGTATGATGAGATTTTTATTTTAAAAAATAATCTCAGTAAACATCACAATTTGATACGTTGAAAAATGCACAATAACTCTTTAGGGTGCAAAAATATTGTGCTACTCTTTTAATTACAAACTTTTCATATTTTATGAGGTGATAAATATACAAATACATGTGTAATGTTAGTACTTCTATCAGATATGACATTGTACTGTTAATGTATTTATAGACATACTATTTTTAGGCATATGTGAATATTTTATGACATTGATAAATTATGAAAATTTATTGGCATAACTACAAATCAAATACTTATATTTAAGATATTATTAACTCCTATCATTTTGAGTAAAGTCTTTTAGTGTTATGGATTAGTAGGAGATTGTTATAACATTTTCAAAGGTTATGACAATTCTAAAGTTATAATTCTTTTATAAAATGTAAATATTTGAGATCTATGATTTGTTTTTTCTATTAGATTCAATTTATGCAAGATTAAAACTTATTTATCTTGGATGACAAATAATTTGATCATAGTTGAAATTCTAATGTTAAAATTCATATTCTTTTAGTAATTGATTATTGTCATCCAAGTAAGAGATTATTTGATGAATTATTTAATTAGTTAATTGTAGATTGACAATAAACAGTTATTAGAGATTATTATTAATTAAATTATAGTTAATTAGTATTAAATATTGAATTATGTGTTGGACTTTTGTTACTTAATAGACTATGATGGGTTGAACCGTTTTGTCAATGTCTCTCTACCTTGAATGGTTTATCTATTTAATCATTATCTCATCAGAGAGTTCTTCAACTACGAAATCATAATCCTAAAATGTTATAGGAAAATTATGATAATTCATACTCATCTAAATCTTAAAGATATGTGGTTCATGTTATAACTTGTATCAAACAATTTTTCACTGTAAATAAATTGAATAGGTGAGTTAAAAATTAATTAATTAATTTTATATCAATTTAATAATATATAACTGAACTTACATATGTTTTATTTTATAATAAATTGAGTGATATATGTTACGTATAAGTCTAATTTAAATATATTTATGTAAACTCATATAACTTAAGTGAACTCATTTTATTTATATTTTTACTACGTCAAAAATAGATAATAAAAAAAAAGCAATTAGATGTATTGTTATTTAATTTAATATATAATTTAAAATTTGTGGAATATTAGAAGAAAAAAAAAGCTAAAATAAAAGGATATTTGTGTTGTTAATCAAATCAAATAATATAAAAGCAACTTATGTCTAAAAAAAGAAAAATAGCATAAAATAAAACATAAACGAAACTATCCAAATTCCAAACTAGGGTCTGAAATTGTATGCTTTCAAACAAAACAGTGACGTGATATTGATCATTCATCAAAATTGAAGACTGAAATGTTATTGATTTAAAAGAATCAGGTTTTAATTGAAGGTACAACTAATTCACTAACTGCTAATTGGTAGATTTAAAGGCGGAAAGCACGACAAAACCAACCCGGCGTTACATTCTTTTCCAATTCAGCTCATCTCTCTCCAACGTCAAACCAAGATCTCCGTATTCGGCGCGGAAATGTAGGAATGCGCCCATCTGCTAGACCAATCCTCGATCAGGCTACCTGACGAGCTCGTCATCGTCGACAACACCGACAAACATTCCGCGGCGAGAGTGGTCGACTTCAGCGGCGGCCGCTGCTTTCTCCCCGCGTTAAGATCAACTCCATCCGATGAAATACTCCGTTACCGGCCGGTCCGATGTTTGTATCGTTACCGCCGAAGCGCACGACAGATGGCGGGTGAGTCGGCTGGAACCTCCTTCAGAGTAACCTCGCTCTATTAAAGTGAAATCATACCTCGCTCTGGCTTCTGTCTCGCCGCATACAGTTCTCCTCATCGTGTCTACCCTGTCGATGTTCTCACATTACATCATCCGGAAGCTCTCGCGATTCCCATCCATTCGGAGTTATCGGGTGGGTGACCTAAATATGGATTCCTCTCGCTTGCAGTTTCCTCGTTGGTGATCAGCCTTGAAATCATCAGGTTCATTCTCATTTCAGTTTCGTTATGGTGATTTTTTTTTTTTTTTTTGTCGATGGTTGATTCTGAAAATTAAATAAAGTGTTAAATTATAGATATTTTTAAAGTGTTTAGCGGATGCCTTTTGGAAATTCAAGTATGGACACTTTGGCTTGTTTAGTAAATTAAGTTATAAAGCTTATAACTGAAATCTGATATCTTGATATCTGATAGGTGATTATCTTGTCGGGCCGAATCAGGCTATTGCTATGCATGAAGCAGCTATGCTAGCTGGTATGCCTTTCTCTGCATAGTTGATTAGCTGGTAGAGGCTATCGCCTTCTCATAGCTGATAGCTGGTAGCGGATATAGCCTTCTCATAACTGATAGCTGGGGAGCCGGGCTATCAGTTATTCAAATGGTGGCACAAATGACATTTAGCTTTAAAAGTAAATCGTATTGCCTTCCTTGCTTTGTCTGGGTTCATTGTTCTTTTCGTAATTTATTTATTACCCTCATTTAAATTAGTCCTTTTTAAAATTTATAATTGGTTTGTATATTTAAAATTTATTTTATATTGATTTATTTGCTCACATATTAAAATAGTATTGAGATTCAATAACTTAATTATTCATTATTAAATTTTAATTTAATAAAATCTCATTTCTTTATATAAAAATATCTTTCAAAACTATTCTAAAATAAGCTATTTTAACCCATTTCTCTTTTAAAAAGTTATAACTAAAACTATAATACTTTAAAAACCATTTTAAAAAACAAAATCATACAAGATGTATTGAAATTTTTTAACAGTACTTTTTTTTATTTCTTTATCCCACATTTCACCCAGCGCATATTTGATCATCATTAAATAGTGTGAACAAAACTGCTTTTCTAAATATGCCGTTTGGCACGACATAAGCTTTCGACTCATAAGTCATAGACGACAATATTGGAATGTTTAAACAAGAAGAAAGAAAGTTATTATTCTTATATAAAGAAATAAAAAGAATGGCATATAACTTTTTATTTCTTTAGATAAAATTTTGTTCATTTCAATGATGTGTTTAAGCAAGTGCAAACATTTGATCTCTACACTTATTAGTATTATGTTGGTTATTCAATACATGTTCTTGTTGTTGCCAAAGACAACACAACATCATCACAATTGATGATCAAAGACCATGAAACTCTAACCTCAAATAGTGGAAACTTCACCTTGGGATTCTTCACACCTCAAAATTCAACAAATAGATATGTATGGAATTGGTGCAAAACTCAAGACTTTGTGGTATGGGTTGCTAATAGAAACCAACCATTGACAATAATTCTTCAGCGGTGTTTGTTACAATATCAAATGATGGCAATCTTGTACTATTGAATGGACAAAAAAATGTTCTTTGGTCATCAAATTGTTCCAACGTTACAACAAATTCTAGTTTCCAACTTTCAGATGATGGAAACCTTGTCTTCTGTGAAACATAACAGGAAACAGTATATGGGGAGAGTTTCAACCATCCAACAAATGTAATATTACCAAACATGAAACTTACAAGCTACAAAAGAAGTAGTGAGAAAGTAAAACTTACATCATGGAAAACACCTTCTGATCCGTCCGTTGGAAACTTCCTTTAAGCGTCGAATGCCTGACTATTTCGAGTTTATCATTTTGGAATGAGGATCTCGGCCGTATTGGCGAATGGTCCTTGGAATAATCAAATTTTTATAGGGATAGAAGACATGGGAACTCTTTACCTTAATGGTTTTCATTTTGAAAAAGATGGTACGAGAGGAACTGTTGATTTTGTATTTCAGAGCAGACGAATTTGTATTTCAGAGCAGACGACTGTGGATTGTAATCTATAGACTGAATTCACAAGGCCAAATTCATGAAAATCTTGGAGTGTTGAGAAAGAGGAGTGGCAAGTCACATGGAGTAATTCGAAATCGGATTGTGGATGTTTATGGTTTTTGTGGTCCATTGGAATTGTAGTTCAATAAGTGTCACCACATTGTAGCTGTTTACAAGGGTTTTTGAACCAAGAAACAAACAAGAATGGAATCAAAAAATTGGACTAGTGGATGTGTTTAGGAGGGACAGGCTTGCAGTGTGAAAGTGCAAACAATGATACCAAGAGTGCACATGGTAATGAACAGACGGTTTTTTGGAATTTCATACGGTTAAAGTGCCTGATTTTGCAGAATTGTCATCAGATGAACAAGGATGAATGCAGAAGGAAGTGTTTGGTGAATTGCTCTTGCACTGCATATTCATATTGATTCTGATATTGGTTGTATGTCTTGGAATGGAATCTAATTGACATACAAAACAATTCGAAACTGGAGGAGCTGATCTATTCATTCGCGTAGCCTATCCTGAACTTGACGTCTCAGGTATATATTGTTTGGGAGGAACTTTCCCACACCCAATCTCACTATAAAAACGTGAATTATGTGTTGTCCAGAGCACACGTCCGGAAAAAAACACGTGATTTTTTGAAATGTGGGTGGAGAATATATTCTGTTTGGACATAAATTCTGCAGTTGATTACATTTTTATTTCTTCCTTAAAATCAACAGATAAAGGGCACAAAGGAACAGTCATCATTACAGTTAGTATTAATAGGATACTATATGATTTCCATTTGGTGCATATTTCTTGTGGTATAAAGGCTTCAAGTCCAGGTAAGTATCATTGTTGTAGATTTAAATTTTTGCAAACAAACTCCACATTATTGGTATTGTTGAATATATAATATAAGCTTAACACATGTTTTGTCATCCTGCTACTGATTCAGTGAGAAAAAAGAACCACAATTTTTCAGTTCAACCAAATTGAACACCTAAAGAATACACAGAGTGACAATGTAATTGGGAGAATTGGTCACGAAGCTAACACAAGAGTTATTACTGTTTAAATTTTGAGAAGCTTGCAAATGCCACAAATAACTTCATTTCATGTAAACCAACTTGGTCAGGGAGGTTTTGGTCTGGTATACAAAGGTATGTTAAAGCGAGCAAGTTAATCATGTTTGAAAGTCGTTAGTTGTTTAACTTTTTTTCTTTCTATATTTGTATTTTATAGGTGTTTGAAAATATATTTATATTTATTACATATCATGTAATAGGGATAATATCTTCCATATTTATTTTTGTATTTATTGCCTTGAGCACCTATATAAAACAGACTCCGTTGTTAGTTCAGACACACGGTTTCACCATATGTCTCTCTCATTTTCTCTTATTCAACATGGTATCTAGAGCCTATTAAGTGAGACAACCCTATACCGTGATTACCCGGGACCCACTGTCCTTCGGTGAGATTTTTTTTTTCGGTAAACCGTGTCTCATTTCCGGTTTTACCCTTTCTTTGTTTATCGCTTTTCGTTCATTTTTTTTCCATCAAATCACTCCACTGTCATCATGCGCGCACTATTTCATCGCGCGTACTGTTCATAAAAAAAAAAAAAAAAAAAAAATATATTCCGCCACTGTTTCGCTCTAGTTTAGGTAACTACTTAATTGATTATGGCTACTTATAAAGATCTTTCTTCGGTGGAGGAGAGTATTGTCAGAACTCGAGTTCTGCTGTTTTCCGCCGCACAAAGTGGTAATTCACCTGTTGCATCTCACCTTTCTGATAGCCCATGGATTCTCGATTCTTGGTGGCATCTGATCACATTACTGGTAATAAGACTCTTTTCTTCTCTCTCACAACATCTGGTTATTTACCTAAGATAGTCTCAGCCAATGGTATCCAAAACACAGTCTCAAGGGATGGCACTGTCCAAATCCTCCCTACTCTGTTAGTTAAATCTGTCCTTTATGTACCTGGATGCCCCATTTAATTTAATTTCTATCAGTCGATTGACTCGTTCTCATGACTGTTGTTGTCACATTTAACTAATTGCAATGTTACTTTGCAAGACCGAATATCAGACACGACAATTGGTGTCGGATGTGAGTCTAATGGTCTTTTATTATCTCTCAAACCAGTATCAACAGCATGCCCTACCACATATTTCTCCTCTTACTATACATGCTCAGTTAGGTCATCCGAGTCTTCCCAAAACTTCAACAATTAGTACCTAATCTAACCAAAATATCTAGCTTAAATTGTGAGTCGTGTCAATTAGGGAAACACACTCGTAGTCATTTCACTGGTCGAGCTAATAAACTAGCTTCCTCCCCATTTGCTTTAGTTCACTCAGATGTTTGGGGTCCTCTCGTATACTATTTCCACACTTGAGTCTAGATATTTTGTTACCTTTTATCGATGATTTTTCCCGTTGTACGTGGTTATTTTTAATGAAAAATAGGTTTTGAATTATTTTCTATTTTTGAACAATTTTATAAGGAAATTAAAACTCAATTTGGTGTATCCATTCGCACTTTGCGCAGTGATAATGCCCGTGAAATATTTGTCCATCAATTTCAAAAATTTATAAATGACCTCTAACGGCATTCTTCATCAAACATCTTGTGCTCATACACCTCAACAAAATGGGGTAGCCGAACGCAAAAATCGCAGCTTATTGAAACCACTCGTACTCTCCTTCTTCATGGTAATGTACCATCTCGCTTTTGGGCGATGCTGTTCTAACGGCGTGCTATCTTATAAATCGCATGCCTTCGTCTGCTCTTGATAAAAAAAGTCCCTCACTCGATCCTCTTTCCTAGTTACCCCTCTTCACTCACTTCCTCCTCGGGTCTTCGGATCTACATGTTTTGTCCACAATCTCACTCCTGGTCTTGACAAACTTTCACCTCGATCATTAAAATGTGTCTTTCTTGGTTATCATCGGTCCCAAAAAGGTTATCGTTGTTATTCTCCCACTCTTCGACAATATCTCATATCGGCTGATGTCACATTTTTTGAGTCTGTTACATACTATGAGTTGCTTCCTGATCCTTTGCCTGCAACTATTCCTCTAGACCTACCAAAGTCTATTTCACCTTCTCTCTTTTACCCATTAGAGCCTATTACGTATGCCCCACCTGAGACACCTCATGTGGCCCCTCCCAACTGTCCCACTTGAGACTCCTCTTGTTGATCCTCCAACTGCACACAACCTCTTTAGACATATCGTCATCAGTCAACCACCACATCGGTTGTACATGTCCCTACACCTGTTCTTGATACCGAGGTCATTCTAGACGCTCCTTCACCGCCACCTCCTTCTTTATCGAATCGACCGTTGATATTCCTATTGCTATTCGTAAAGGTATACGTCCTACTCGTAAACCCATCCCCTCATTCACATTGGCTATGAGTTCCTAGTTACCATCGTCTTTCTCCTTTACATTATACTTGTTTGTCTTCCCTGTCTTTCTGTTTCTATTCCTAAATCTCCAGGTGAAGCTTTTATCTCACCAGAGTGGAGACAAGCAATGATTGACGAGATGTGTGCACTTCAGAGTAGTGGTACATGGGAATTGGTTCCTTTACCGTCTGGAAAGTCTTTAGTAGGATCTCGTTGGCTTTATACGGTGAAAGTTGGTCCTGATGGTAAGATTTGATCGTTTTAAAGCTCGTTTGGTAGCAAAAGGGTACACTCAAGTTTTTGGCCTCGATTAGGCAGTGATACTTTCTCCCCTGTGGCTAAGATGGCCTCTGTTCGACTACTCCTCTCTATTGCAGCCATCAGACATTGGTCTCTACATCAACTTGACATTAAAAATGCTTTTTGCATGGTGACCCTTGAAGAAGAAGTGTATATGGAGCAACCACCTGGGTTTGTTGCTCAGGGGGAGTCCTCTACCATGGTTTGTCGACTCAGAGGTCTCTCTATGGTCTTAAACAGTCTCCTCGAGCTTTTGGTTTGGTAGATTTAGCACCGTAGTGCAACAATTTGGCATGATTCGAAGTGAAGCTGATCATTCTCTTTTTATCGCCACTCAACCCAAGGGTGCATTTACTTGATTGTCTATGTAGATGATATTGTCATAACTGGTAGTGATCAACAGGGCATACTCCAATTGAAACAACATTTATCTCATCAGTTTCAAACTAAAGATCTTGGCAAGCTCCGCTACTTCTTGGGTATTGAGGTAGCCCAATCTACGGACGGCTTAGTAATTTCACAAAGAAAATATTCTATGGATATTCTTGAAGAGACAGGTTTGTTGAATGCCAAACCAGTTGACAATCCTATGGATCCAAACGTCAAACTTCTACCTAATCATGGGGAGCCATTTTTTAGATTCAGGGAGATACAGAAGATTGGTTGGTAAATTAAACTACCTCACAATCACCCGTCCAGACATTTCTTTTGCAGTCAGTGTGGTAAGTCAATTCTTAAATTCTCCTTGTCAAGAAACACTGGGATGTTGTGATACGAATCTTGAAATACATTAAAGGTGCTCCAGGAAAAGGTCTAATTTATGAAAACAGAGGACATACTCAGATAGTTGGTTATTTCTGATGCCGATTGGGCAGGCTCACCCATTGATAGGCGATCCACTTCTGGGTATTGTGTACTTGTTGGAGGAAACTTAATATCTTGGAAGAGTAAGAAACAAAGTGTAGTTGCAAGATCTAGCGCTGAAGCTGAATACAGGGCTATGGCATTAGTGACCTGTGAGCTCATTTGGTTGAAACAGTTACTCAAAGAGCTTCAATTTGAAGAGGCAACACAAATGACATTAATATGTGATAATCAAGCAGCATTGCACATTGCCTCTAATCCAGTTTTTCATGAGAGGACCAAACATATTGAGATACATTGTCACTTTGTAAGGGAGAAGATCGAATCAGGCGACATCACCACTAGTTTTGTTAATTCCAATGATCAATTGGCAGATGTATTCACTAAGTCTCTAAGAGGTCCTCGAATCAGTTATATATGTAACAAGCTTGGTGCATATGATTTATATGCTCCAGCTTGAGGGGGAGTGTTGAAAATATATTTATATTTATTACATATCATGTAAATAGGGACAATATCTTCCATATTTATTTTTGTATTTATTGCCTTGAGCCTATATAAAACAGACTCCATTGTGTAGTTCAGAAACACGGTTTCACCATATGTCTCTCTCATTTTCTCTTATTCAACATTAACCAATCTTGTGCATCCAATAGGCGTGTTTGTGTCATTGCAAGAACATTTATGTCATTTTCGTCATCCATAGACTTATTCTTGTCCAATTAGGGTGTTTTAACCAATCTGTGCATCCAATAAGTTCAGTTGTGTCATTGGATGAACATTTAGGTCATTTTCGTCCTCCCTAGGCTTATCCTTGTCCAATTAGGGTTTTAACCAATCTTGTGCATCCAATATAGGTGTGTTTGTGTCATTGGATGACATTTAGGTCATTTTCGTCCTCCCTACTAGGCTTATTCTTGTCCAACTAGGTTTTTAACCAATCTTGTGCATCCAATAGGTTCATTTGTGTCATTGGATGAACATTTAGGTCATTTTCGTCCTCCCTAGGCTTATTCTTGTCCAATTAGGGTTTTTAACCAATCTTGTGCATCCAATAAGTTCATTTGTGTCATTGGATGAACATTTAGGTCATTTTCGTCCTCCCTAGGTTTATTCTTGTCCAATTAGGGTTTTTAACCAATCTTGTGCATCCAATAAGTTCATTTGTGTCATTGGATGAACATTTAGGTCATTTTCGTCCTCCTCCTAGGTTTATTCTAGTCCAATTAGGGTTTTTAACCAATCTTGTGCATCCAATAATAGTTCATTTGTGTCATTGGATGAACATTTAGGTCATTTTCGTCCTCCCTAGGCTTATTCTTGTCCAATTAGGGTTTTTAACCAATCTTGTGCATCCAATAGGTTCATTTGTGTCATTGGATGAACATTTAGGTCATTTTCGTCCTCCCTAGGTTTATTCTCTTGTCCAATTAGGGTTTTTAACCAATCTTGTGCATCCAATAGGTGTGTTTGTGTCATTGGATGAACATTTAGGTCATTTTCGTCCTCCCTAGGCTTATTCTTGTCCAATTAGGGTTTTTTTAACCAATCTTGTGCATCCAATAGGTGTGTTTGTGTCATTGGATGAACATTTAGGTCATTTTCGTCCTCCCTAGGCTTATTCTTGTCCAATTAGGGTTTTTAACCAATCTTGTGCATCCAATAGGTTGTTTGTGTCATTGGATGAACATTTAGGTCATTTTCGTCCTCCCTAGGCTTATTCTTGTCCAATTAGGGTTTTTAACCAATCTTGTGCATCCAATAAGTTCATTTGTGTCATTGGATGAACATTTAGGTCATTTTCGTCCTCCCTAGGCTTATTCTTGTCCAATTAGGGTTTTTAACCAATCTTGTGCATCCAATAAGTTCATTTTGTCATTGGATGAACATTTAGGTCATTTTCGTCCTCCCTAGGCTTATTCTTGTCCAATTAGGGTTTTTAACCAATCTTGTGCATCCAATAGGTGTGTTTGTGTCATTGGATGAACATTTAGGTCATTTTCGTCCTCCCTAGGCTTATTCTTGTCCAATTAGGGTTTTTAACCAATCTTGTGCATCCAATAAGTTCATTTGTGTCATTGGATGAACATTTAGGTCATTTTCGTCCTCCCTAGGCTTATTCTTGTCCAATTAGGGTTTTTAACCAATCTTGTGCATCCAATAGGTTCATTTGTGTCATTGGATGAACATTTAGGTCATTTTCGTCCTCCCTAGGCTTATTCTTGTCCAATTAGGGTTTTTAACCAATCTTGTGCATCCAATAGGTTCATTTGTGTCATTGGATGAACATTTAGGTCATTTTCGTCCTCCCTAGGCTTATTCTTGTGTCCAATTAGGGTTTTTTAACCAATCTTGTGCATCCAATTTGTGTTTTTGTGTCATTGGATGAACATTTAGGTCATTTTCGTCCTCCCTAGGCTTATTCTTGTCCAATTAGGGTTTTTAACCAATCTTGTGCATCCAATAGGTGTGTTTGTGTCATTGGATGAACATTTAGGTCATTTTCGTCCTCCCTAGGCTTATTCTTGTCCAATTAGGGTTTTTTTAACCAATCTTGTGCATCCAATAAGTTCATTTTGTGTCATTGGATGAACATTTAGGTCATTTTCGTCCTCCCTAGGCTTATTCTTGTCCAATTAGGGTTTTTAACCAATCTTGTGCATCCAATAGGTGTGTTTGTGTCATTTGATGAACATTTAGGTCATTTTCGTCCTCCCTAGGCTTATTCTTGTCCAATTAGGGTTTTAACCAATCTTGTGCATCCAATAAGTTCATTTGTGTCATTGGATGAACATTTAGGTCATTTTCGTCCTCCCTAGGCTTATTCTTGTCCAATTAGGGTTTTTAACCAATCTTGTGCATCCAATAAGTTCATTTGTGTCATTGGATGAACATTTAGGTCATTTTCGTCCTCCCTAGGCTTATTCTTGTCCAATTAGGGTTTTTAACCAATCTTGTGCATCCAATAGGTGTGTTTGTGTCATTGGATGAACATTTAGGTCATTTTCGTCCTCCCTAGGCTTATTCTTGTCCAATTAGGGTTTTTAACCAATCTTGTGCATCCAATAAGTCTGTGTCATTGTGTCATCCACATTTAGGTCATTTTCGTCCTTCTAGGCTTATTCTTGTCCAATTAGGGTTTTTAACCAATCTTGTGTGCATCCAATAGGTTCATTTGTGTCATTGGATGAACATTTAGGTCATTTTCGTCCTCCCTAGGATTTATTCTTGTCCAATTAGGGTTTTTAACCAATCTTGTGCATCCAATAAGTTCATTTGTGTCATTGGATGAACATTTAGGTCATTTTCGTCCTCCCTAGGCTTATTCTTATAGGGTTTTTTAACCAATCTTGTGCATCCAATAGGTTGTTTGTTCATTGGATTCATTGTCCAATTTGTGTCAGGGTCATTTTCGTCCTCCCTAGGTTCTTCTAGTCTCAACCAATCTTGTGCATCCAATAGGTGTGTTTGTGTCATTGGATGAACATTTAGGTCATTTTCGTCCTCCCTAGGCTTATTCTTGTCCAATTAGGGTTTTTAACCAATCTTGTGCATCCAATAAGTTCATTTGTGTCATTGGATGAACATTTAGGTCATTTTCGTCCTCCCTAGGCTTATTCTTGTCCAATTAGGGTTTTTAACCAATCTTGTGCATCCAATAAGTGTTTGTGTCATTGGATGAACATTTAGGTCATTTTCGTCCTCCCTAGGCTTATTCTTGTCCAATTAGGGTTTTTAACCAATCTTGTGCATCCAATAGGTGTGTTTGTGTCATTGGATGAACATTTAGGTCATTTTCGTCCTCCCTAGGTTTATTCTTGTCCAATTAGGGTTTTTAACCAATCTTGTGCATCCAATAAGTTCATTTGTGTCATTGGATGAACATTTAGGTCATTTTCGTCCTCCCTAGGCTTATTCTTGTCCAATTAGGGTTTTTAACCAATCTTGTGCATCCAATAGGTTCATTTGTGTCATTGGATGAACATTTAGGTCATTTTCGTCCTCCCTAGGCTTATTCTTGTCCAATTAGGGTTTTTTTGGAACCAATCTTGTGCATCCAATAAGTTCATTTGTGTCATTGGATGAACATTTAGGTCATTTTCGTCCTCCCTAGGCTTATTCTTGTCCAATTAGGGTTTTTAACCAATCTTGTGCATCCAATAGGTGTGTTTGTGTCATTGGATGAACATTTAGGTCATTTTCGTCCTCCCTAGGCTTATTCTTGTCCAATTAGGGTTTTTAACCAATCTTGTGCATCCAATAGGTTCATTTGTGTCATTGGATGAACATTTAGGTCATTTTCGTCCTCCCTAGGTTTTATTCTTGTCCAATTAGGGTTTTTAACCAATCTTGTGCATCCAATAGGTGTGTTTGTGTCATTGGATGAACATTTAGGTCATTTTCGTCCTCCCTAGGCTTATTCTTGTCCAATTAGGGTTTTTAACCAATCTTGTGCATCCAATAGGTGTGTTTGTGTCATTGGATGAACATTTAGGTCATTTTCGTCCTCCCTAGGCTTATTCTTGTCCAATTAGGGTTTTTAACCAATCTTGTGCATCCAATAAGTTCATTTGTGTCATTGGATGAACATTTAGGTCATTTTCGTCCTCCCTAGGCTTATTCTTGTCCAATTAGGGTTTTTAACCATCTTGTGCATCCAATAAGTTCATTTGTGTCATTGGATGAACATTTAGGTCATTTTCGTCCTCCCTAGGTTTATTCTTGTCCAATTAGGGTTTTTAACCAATCTTGTGCATCCAATAGGTGTGTTTTGTGTCATTGGATGAACATTTAGGTCATTTTCGTCCTCCTAGATTATTCTTGTCCAATTAGGGTTTTTAACCAATCTTGTGCATCCAATAAGTTCATTTGTGTCATTGGATGAACATTTAGGTCATTTTCGTCCTCCCTAGGCTTATTCTTGTCCAATTAGGGTTTTTAACCAATCTTGTGCATCCAATAAGTTCATTTGTGTCATTGGATGAACATTTAGGTCATTTTCGTCCTCCCTAGGCTTATTCTTGTCCAATTAGGGTTTTTAACCAATCTTGTGCATCCAATAAGTTCATTTGTGTCATTGGATGAACATTTAGGTCATTTTCGTCCTCCCTAGGTTTATTCTTTGTCCAATTAGGGTTTTTAACCAATCTTGTGCATCCAAAAGTTGTGTTTGTGTCATTGGATGAACATTTAGGTCATTTTCGTCCTCCCTAGGCTTATTCTTGTCCAATTAGGGTTTTTAACCAATCTCTTGTGCATCCAATAAGTTGTTTGTGTCATTGGATGAACATTTAGGTCATTTTCGTCCTCCCTAGGCTTATTCTTGTCCAATTAGGTTTTTTAA
>PGTU02009070.1:0-10101 GCA_002896215.2 Cicer echinospermum
AACGTTGAGGTAAGGGCTCCTTTCCAAACTTTTAGTTTGCATTAGGGACTTTATCTGTGGTTGTGTGGGAAGGAATTTGTTAGGGTTAAATGTATCTTTTGGGGAAAAACGAAACTAGTGCGTTATGGGTAAAACCTTAGAGTTAGGTTTTGTTTATATAATGAAGTTTTCGTGGTAAATGAATTTGAATGTCATTGTGTATGATTATGGGTAAATGAAATTTGATGTATCTGGGTGTTATGTTGCGTGATTTGTGTTTCGTTGTATTTGGTGGTGTTCGCACTTGATGTTTGTAATTGGTGTGGGTTGTTGTGATTAATGGTTGGAATGTGAAAGTATGTTTTGAATTTGTTTCTGTGATTTGAAAACCATTAGGTTAACAGTATTAAAAATGGGGAATCTTTTAATACCTCAGTTTACTAATGTGTATTTGAGGAAAATGTTAGTTAACTGGCGTTGAGAATGGGGAATCTCTTAATATTCTCGGTTACTTAACTATCGTTTTTGAAAATCGTTTCGGTAAATGAGTGTTTAAGAATGGGGAATCTCTTAATGACTCGTTTACTGAATGTTTTGCGAGAAAATCGTTTAAGTCAAAAGTATATTAAGAATGGGGAATCTCTTAATATGACTGTTTGCTTAACGTTTTGTTTTGAAATATCATTAACGTTAAATCGGTATTAAGAACGGGAATCTCTTAATGACTTATTTAATTAATGTTGTTTGAAAGTCGTTTAAGTTAAATGGGTATTAAAAATGGGGAATCTTTTAATATCTGCATTTGCTTAACGATTGTTGTGAATGGAGTCTGTGTATGCTCATGCATTTCATTTGTTAAATTGTGTCGACCGTGATAGGTGCACCTTGTAAACTGTACTGACCGTGATAGGTTGTACGTTTACGATTTACTATATAGTAATTCGTGTTGACCCGTGATAGGTGACACCTTGGTAAACTGTACTGACCCGTGATAGGTGGTACGTTTACGAGTTACTAATTTAGTAAATCGTGTTGACCGTGATAGGTGACACATGGTAAACTGTACGGACCCGTGATAGGTGGTACTTTTAGATTTACATTTTTGGTGAATTGTGCTGACCCGTGATAGTGGCACCTAGGTAAACAGTACTGGTCTGTGATAGGCGGTACGTTTAGCATTCCCGCTTTTTCTTTTAGTAAATCGTGTTGACCCGTGATAGGTGACACCTCGGTAAACTGTCTGACCCGTGATAGGTGGTACGTTTATGATTTACGCATTTTAGTAAATCGTGCTGACCCGTGATAGGTGGCACCTCGGTAATTGGTACTTTGGCCTGCGATAGGCGGTACAATTATGATTTACGGCCCTTCGAGAGGGTTTTGGTTTGGAATCCGAGTCCATGCATTTTGGCATATACGCATTGCATTAGGGTGCCTGGCACCGAGTCATGTTGATTTGAGTTTATGATTGAGTGATTCGAATTTTGATTATCGTGATAACTGAGATGAAGGTTGTTAAGTGTTATGTGTTTTTTATTGTGTGTAAGTATGATGGTTATCGAAACCCCGTGTGTCGTAGTATATCGCGTAGGAATTGCTAAGTGTTAGGTTGTGGACTTGATTTGGAAGGACTTGAGTTAATTCATGAATTTTTGGAAAACTGATCAGGGAAATCGATTTCCAATCGATTGGATGGGTAAACAGGGACTTGGCCAATTCACAAATCGATTTAGCCAATCGATTTCGAAATCATTTTTTTTAAGGAATGTTAGGGAAATCGATTGCCCAATCGATTAGGCCTTAAGTCAGGGGCTCAGGAACCAAATCAATCGATTTACCAATCGATTGATTTCAGCCCAGGATTTCTGTTTCATTTAAGAATCCCTCACCAAATCGATTAGGAAATCGATTGGCTCGAAACAGGGGCTCAGGAACAATCAATCGATTTTACCAATCGATTTGAATTCAAGCCAGGATTTTGTTTTCATTAAAAATCCTTCACCAAATCGATTTCCCAATCGATTGGCTCAGTGAAAATCCTCAGTTTAGTTGTATGATTAATTGCTCATGAATCTATCCCATGTCTGTGTTTATTATGTGTTAATTAGGAGATCGAGAACTGCATTTTACCTTCATTTTCATTGGCAATGTACTGTATGAAATCTTCGCATATTGAAAAACCTGTTAAGAGTGCATGCTTAGTTGAAAAGTTGTTTTGAGCATTCAAAAACTTAATTGCTATGTGTTAACTGTTATTTTCTGGTTGGTGACCCTTTACAACTATTGTGGAAAACTGGCTTGCCTCAGATGAGAGTCAGGACGGCCCTACCGGGTTCGTACCCTAACGACAGGATGGAGATGGGAACGCTTGACTGTAGTTACGTTAGGAGGATCTCACGGGCGCGTGGAGATTACTCGGGGTGTATAGCTTTTGGTAGGATGATCAGATTAGGGTGATGTATAGGGACTAGGGGTCCTTCTTTTTGGTTTGGAGTATTTTTAGTTTGGAAACTGTACTTATACAAATATTATCAGTTTGATATCATCTTTGAATGGGTTCCATGTACCATTTGATGTTGTGTAAATGTTTTGGATTTATAATTGGAGAAACTTTTCCGCTGCGTAAATTGTAATGACTCAATATTTATCCAAAGACATTTCCTCATTTGTTTTACTTGGTTTCATTTTAATTTTTTAAAAAAAAAAATATGACCGTCGCTTTGAAAAACGGGGTGTTTCACGCACAACGTACTGCCCAATGAGAGAGAGAGAGGAGAGAGGCGCGTGCTTTCTTCCTAGGTTGTCTGGTCACGTGAATTCACCCACCAATAAGGACATTGCCGTCCTCTGGTTGGTTTCCTATCCTCTCAAGCCTAACTAAAAAAGTAAATACTTAAAAAGCAACAGATTTTTAATATAAAAAATAATAATAATAAAAATAAAAATAATAAAGAGCATCACAAGATAAATCAATTAACTTTAGACAAATTAATAATTGAAAGTTCATTCAAGATCTTTTTGAACCTATCCTCTTGGAGAGGTTTGGTTAAAGATATCTGCTAATTGATTTTCAGTGTCAATAAAAATCAGTTCTAAATCCCCTTTTTGCACATGATCTCTTATAAAATGAATGTTTAATTTCAATGTGCTTTAGATCTAGAATGTTGAATGGATTTTTAGAAAGATTATTGCACTTGTATTATCACAGAGGATGGGAATTTTTGCGTACCTTAGCGAGTAATCTTCAAGCTGATTTTTTATCCAGAGCAGTTGTGAGCAACATTGAGCGGCTGATACATACTCTGCTTCAGTGGTTGAAAGAGCAATTGTACTTTGTTTTTTGCATGACCAACTTATTAGAGATTTTCCAAGAAATTGGCAAGCACCACTTGTGCTTTTTCTTTCAACTTTGTCTCCCGCGTAGTCGGCATCACAATATGCTATGAGGTCAAGATTTGAACATTTCTTGTACCAAATTCCCAGATTTATAGTACCAACAAGGTATCTAAAAATCCTTTTTACCGCTGTGAGATGAGATTCTTTAGGAGAGGATTGAAACCTTGCACAAAGACCGACTGCAAAGACTATGTCCGGTCTGCTTGCAGTTAAATACAGCAAGGATCCTATCATCCCTCTGTATTCCTTTTCAGAAATAGGAGTTCCTTCATCATCTTTGTGGAGTGAGAGGATGGGTGCATTGGAGTTCCCATACTCTTGGCAGAACTCATGTTGTATTTTTTGAGCAAATCCTTGGTGTATTTTTCTTGTGAGATAAAAATACCATCCTCTCGTTGTTTGATTTGTAAACCAAGGAAGAATTTTAATTCCCCATCATACTCATCTCAAACTCGCTTTGCATGAGATTTGAGAATTCTTCACACATTTTTTCATTTGTGGATCCAAATATAATGTCATCGACATATATTTGAACAATCAATAAATCTTTTTCAAGAGTTTTCTTTGAAAAGAGTAGTATCAATCTGTCCTCTCATGAATCCATTTTCTTTTAGAAAAGAACTTAACTCTCATACCAAGCTCTAGGAGCTTGCTTTAAACCGTAAAGAGCTTTTAGAGAGTTGAACACATGGTTTGGTCGTTTTTCATCTCAAACCCAGGAGGTTGATGAACATACACTTCTTCATTTAAGAACCCATTCAAAAAGGCACTTTTCACATCCATTTGGAATAGTTTTATACCTTTATGAGTGGCAATAAGCTAAGAGGATTCTTATTGCTTCAAGTCTTGCTACGGGTGCAAACGTTCATCATAATCTATTCCTTCTTGTTGGTTGTACCCTTGTGCCACTAGTCTTGTTTAATTTCTAATGACTTCTCCATCCTCATTTAGTTTGTTTCTAAATATCCATTTAGTTCCAATCACCGATTTGTCCAGAGGATGGGGTACAAGATTCCATACCTTGTTTCTTTCAAATTGTGAGAGTTCTTCCATCATAGCTTCAACCCATGATTTTGTCACCAATAGCTTGATCAATTGTCTTTGGTTCAACTTGTATATCATGGCCATGTTGGAATTATTTTCCCTTAGAGAGTTTCTGGTTCTCACACCATCTTCCGTATTCCCAATGACCAGATCTAGAGGATGATGCGTGACTGTTTTCCATCCTCTTGGAAGTTGTTGAGAGGTTGGATCAGACTCATCCTCTGTGTGAGGACCGGGTACTTGTGAGGATGTATTTCATCTTCTTCATCCTTATCCTTTTTCTCTAAACACAAGTCATCAAACTCATCAAAATAACATGCATGGATTCCTCCACAGTTTGAGTCCTAAGATTATATATTCTATAACCTTTTGACGTTATGGAGTATCCTAGAAAAATTCCTTTATCGGATTTGGATCAAACTTTCCCAAATTTTCTTTATTATTTTAGAATGTAGCAATAACACCCAAATATGTGAAAATAGGAAATATTTGGTTTTCTCCCTTTCCATAATTCATATGGAGTTTTGTTCAAAAATTTTCTAATGGATGTACGATTTGAAATATAACAAGCTGTATTAATGGCTTCGGCCCAAAAATATTTTTCAATGTTGGCTTCATTTAAAATAGTTCTAGCCATTTCTTGTAAAGTTCTATTTTTCCTTTCAACAACCCCATTTTGTTGGGGAGTTCTTGGACAAGAAAAGTTGTGAGAAATACCATTTCTTCACAAAGATTTTTAAAAGTTTCATTTTCAAATTCACCTCCATGGTCACTTCTCACCGAGACAATTTTTGAATCTTTTTCATTTTGAATCTTTTTGCAAAAAATGGGTGGAATGCCTCAAAGGCTTCATCTTTGTGTTTTAAAAATAGAACCCAAGTAAAACGGGAAAATCATCAACAAGTACAAAGCCATATCTTTTTCCACTAAGACTTGGAGTTTTGATAGGACCAAAGAGATCAATGTGAATGAGTTCAAGAGGATGATTTGTTGAAACAAAATTTTTAGAGTGAAAACTACTTTTAACTTGTTTTCCTTTCACACAAGCTTCACAAACTTTGTCTTTTTTCAAAATTAATTTTTGGAAGACCTTTTACTAATTCTAAATTTGCTAATTTAGAAATAGTGTTTAAGCTTGTGTGACCGGCTCGTTTGTGCCAAATCCATTTATCTTTTTCAATGGAACAAAACAAGATTCAGTAGGTAAATCATCAGATAAAGTTCATATAAATTCTTTTTTCTAAAACCGGAAAAGAAAACTCTACCCGAGATGAGTGTTTAACCTCACATAGAGTTGGCTTAAAAATAACTTCAAAACCACTATCGCACAATGACTAATACTTAGCAAGTTATGTTTCAAGCCATCCACATATTGAACATTTCAATTTTTGCAGAATTGTTCTTACCAATAATACCTGTTCCTTTTATTGAGCTTTATCATTATTACCAAATGTGACTGATCCTCCATCCTTTATCTCAAAGACATAAGCAGTGCTTATCTCCCGTCATATCTTGAGCACCACTGTCAAGTACCAAGGCTTCTTTTGTTGATTAGAGGATGAACCTGTTTTAGAGTTTAAAAGAGACTTAGGTACCCATATAGCTTTGGTCCTTGTTGGTTAGTTTTTCTCTTTTGAGGATATTCCTTTTATGATGGCAAATAGATCATGGTGCCCATGTTTACCACAGAATGAGCATGCTGCCTTTTCATTGTTAGCTTTCTTCTTAACATGACAGATTTTGGAAGTATGCCCAAGTTTTTTGCAAAAGGTGCATTTAGGCCTATCCTCTCGTTTTTTTAGGCAAGAAAAAGTTTCATATAATTTTTGTTTTTGAGAGCTTTTAAAACCAATTCCAGCTTGTCAAATATTCCAGATTGGGACCCCATTATCTTTTGAAATGTTTCTGTAGATTTGACAAAGTTGGAATATCATTTTTTAGTTCCATAACCTCAGTTTTCAAAATTTCCTTTTTCTGTATTCTCGTCAGGAGGATGCGATTCAAGAATTTTTTGTTTCTCAGAATTTTGAAAGTGAGATTGCTGCAAACTCTTGAATGATTTTAACATATTCATCATTCTTTTTCTGTAGCTCTTCATTTTGATTCTTTATCTCACAAGTTGGGTTTTTTGAAACATGCATTTTTGAATGAAAGTGTATGAGTCATTTAAAGGCTATCAAATTCAACTTCTAATTTTTCACAATTTGAACATAGATCAGAAATACTTACCTTTCATTTTCTGATTTTGCCATGAGACATAGGTTGGCCTCTCTTCCTTTTCTTGCTCCGAGGATGACTGATCACTATCATCCCAAGTGATCATCATGGATTTGTTTTTGTAATGGGAAATTTTCTAGAGTTCCTTTTGTTGAGAGGACACTCAGTTTTATAGTGTCCCATCTTGTTGCATCCATACAAGTTATTTGACTTTTGTCAATTTTTCTTTTTGAGGAGGTCCTCTATTCTGTGCTCTTCTGTTTAGCATCCTCTGGATTTTTCTGGAAATCAGAACGAGGTCATCCTCATCCTCAGACAGAGGGATACTCTGCGCTTTCCTTTGTTATGACATCTTCATTCTTCTTGGAGCTTTCTGTTGGCTTGGTTTTAGAGCAATCATTCTCCCTTTTTGTTTGTTTAATCAGCCAATAACAATGGTTCATGAGCTCTTAGAGTTCCAACCAAATCTTCTAATTTCATGTTGGTCAAATCTCTTGCTTCTGTAATGGCAGTTACCATTGGCTCCATTCTTTTGGTAGACTCCTTAGAATTTTTCTTATCCTTTCTTGAACGGAGTATACCTTCCAAAGAGATCTCAAGTTATTCAATATGATGGTTAACCTTGAGACATTTCATCAATGGTTTCATCCTCCTTCATTTCGATAGTTTCGAATCCCTTACTCCCATATCTATCCTTGCTTCTTTTACATGACTTGATCCTTCATGATGAATTCTTAGAGTATCCCATAGCTCTTTAGCGTTTTGCATTCTTCAACTCTGTCATACTCTCCCTACACAAAGCACACGTTAGAAATAAATGAGCTTTAGAGTTTAGGAGTACCTTTTGCATTTTCATCAGCCGTCCATTGTGCTTGAGGTTTCTCATCGGAGGTTGCATCTGCGTTGTTGGTCCTAATGACATGATCTCCATTTTCCACCACAGACCACATGTTGTTGTCTTGGATATGAGAAATAGCCTCATCTTGCCTTTTCCAATGATAGTAATCTGTACCATCAAAGTAGGGAGGTCGGTTGGATGATCCTCCTTCAGGAATGTACTTAGCTTTTGACATATTTTCTTTTTGGATCTTTTTCTCTTGCACTGTTAGGTGTATTTTTTAGAGAACTTGCTCTGATGCCAATTGTTGTAGCCTAAATATCACTAGAAGGGGGGGGGGATTGAATAGGGATTTTGCTGTTAAAAACAATTTTAAGTGTTTTAAAAACTATCTCTTGCAGAGGATGGCTAGCTCGAGGATGGGATTTTTAAATCGTTAGATCTAAGCTGAGTAAAAGAGTAGGAGCAGAATATGAGGGACACACACAAGTATTTTATACTTGTTCACCCAAAGATGGCTACGTCCAGTCCTCACTTCCTGTGAGATTTCACTAACTTTCAAAACAGATCAATCCTCAACCCAAGGATGATTACAACCGTGTATTATCAAGCTTCACCAAGCTTACAATCAATTTCCAAATATTTCCAAGCTTCACTCACTAGAAAATTACAAAGTAGAATGAGAGTGATTGATACTTAATACTTTCTCAAAAGATATACAAGGATATAGTGTAGGATCAAAGAAAGTAATAAGAGAGGATGTGATTTGCTTCTTGAAAGCTTTAAGATGCTTGATCTTTTTATGCAAGTGTGTTGTCTGTCTTCCAATGGAGAGCTTGTATGCATTTTATAGAGATCCAGCCTTTGATGACCGTTGGAGCTCATTTCAAAGGATCCAAAGGTTTTCATCAAATTACAGAACTGCCACTCAGCTTGTTAGGCTTAGGCAGAACCATCCTCTTGCAGCATAGTCTTTGATCTTGACATGTCCTTGATTTTCACTTTAATCAGAGTGCAAGGCTGTTTCTGAGCTGTATTTTTCGAAGTCTTTAAGGTCTAGGTTGGCTTCATCTTTTGAGGTGATGTGGACATGAGAGAAAAGCCACTTTATGACATAGGGCTGTCATACTCAGTCCGAAGGATCAGATCTGGTAGCAACATGTGATTTCATTTTTGGCTTGTTTCAAGTGCCTTTTGCTAACTTGACTTCCTTATGCATTAAAACGTGCAAGCCCATAAATGATCAGATTTTGACAATTGCACATGCTTGATAGGTTGCTTTCACTTTTGCTAGCCTTTCCTTTACATACTAGATCTAGCCATATTCACCTTTTTCTTTTGACCTTTTGACTCTTGCTTGAATGCTTTGTTTATTCATGTTTTGACATTGATATACAATTGAATAAACACAATTATTCCGGTGAGAAATCCGATTGTCCAGATCTGGGAGATTTTGCAGCAATTTCCATCCTCGCGCTTGCAGCAATTTCCATCCTCACGAGGGTTTTCCATCCCAGGCCAGAATCACTTTTTTCTTCTTTTTGCCTTAATGATTAATAACCTATTATCTTAAATGAATACACTCAAAGAGCACATGTTAGTCATTAACCACAATCATAATCTCTTAAGTAATTTTGTTATCATTAAAATCATTTGAGAGATTTTTTGTGTCAACAAAGTGTATTGGAAAATTACCTTTTGATTTGGTTGTTTCCCACGCCTGCTAAGACCCTTAACCGTAAATTCAGCATGTTTACATTGTCGAATGACTATTCAGAATAGGGATTTCTTGGTTAATCTAATTTGTTTACCGCTAGAATCACTCGAGGTCATCCTCGGTATGGATTGGATGTCTTATTATTATGTGATCTTGGATTGTGCTTCGTAAATTGGTTCTTTTCCCCGAACCAGGAGTTGTTAGGTATTTAGCTGCTAACAAACTTCGAGTGTCGCTAAGTGAAGGGACTCATGAGTTTTTGTCTCTGGCAAATGTGGAGGCAAAGATAAATGTGGATATAGGAGATGTGATACTTGTCAACGAGTATCGGGATGTATTTCCAACGGAAATTCAGGATTGCCACCGGTAGAGAAGTGGAATTCTTCATTGATTTGCACCCAGGAACGGGACCCATTTCAATGGCACTTATCGAATGTCGCCATTGGAATTAAATGAGCTCAAAGGCCAAATTGAAGACTTGTTGGAGAAGAAATTCATCAGACCAAGTGTATCACCATGGGGAGCTCCAGTTTTGCTATTTAAGAAGAAGGACGGAAGCTCGCGCCTATGTGTGGATTATATAGACAGCTTAACAAGGCAACTATTAAGAATCGTTATCCTTTGCCACGAATCGATGATTTAATGGATCAGTTGAGAGGGGCCGCGATATTTTCGAAGATTGACTTTGAAGTCGGGTTACATCAGATTCGAGTAAAGGGAAGGGGACATTCAGAAACAGCTTTCAGAACCCGCTATGACATTATGAATACCTGGTTTATGCCGTTTGGAGTTACCAATCACCGCAATTTTCATGGATTACATGAACAGAATCTTTAATTCATTCCTTGATAAATTCGTGGTGGTATTCATTGATGATATATTGATTTATTCAAGGACTGAAGAAGAGCAT
>PGTU02009072.1:0-23852 GCA_002896215.2 Cicer echinospermum
GATCCACCCGAACCAGAGTGAGTATTTTAAGGCTGCTAACAAAACTCCGAGTGTTCGCTAAGTTGAGAGGGACCATGAGTTTTGTCTAGCAAATGTAGAGGCAAAGATAAATGTGGAAATAGAAGATTGATTACTTGCTCAAGAGAGATCGGGATGTATTTCCAACGGGAAATTCCAGGATTGCCACTGGTAAGACAGGAATGGAATTCTTCATGATTTTGCACCCAGATCGGGACCCATTCAATGGCACCTTATTCGATGTCCCATTGAGATTAAATGAGCTCAAAGGCCAAATGAGACTTGTGTGGAGAAGAATTCATCAGACAGTGTATCACCATGGGGTGCTCCAGTTTTGCTAGTAAGAAGAGGTACCGGAAGCTCAGCGCCTATGTGTGTGATTATAGACAGCCTTAACCAAGGCCAACTATCAAGAATCTGTATCCTTTGCCACAATCGATGATTTGATGAATCATTGAGAGGGGCCGCGATATTCGAAGATTGACATTGAGTCGGTTACCATAAAATACCGAAGTGAGGAAGGAGACATTCAGAAAAAGCTTTCAGAACCCGCCTACGGACAATTAATGAATACTGTTATCGCCGTTTGAGATTACACCAGCCACCGGCAATTTCATGGCTACATGAAAACAGATCTTTAATTGTTCCTTGATAAATTCGTGGTGGTATTCATGATGATATTATTTATTCAAGGAACTGAAGAAGAGCATGGAGAACATTTGCGACAGAGTTCTTGAGATTACGCGAGAAGCGATGTATGCCAATTGTCGAAGTAGTGAATTTTGGCTAGAGAAGTGAATTTCTTCTATGGGACATGGTAATAACCAGGAAGGAATTGCTGTAGACCGGCTAAGATTGAGCGGTTCTGCTTGAAACGAGCCTCAGACCGTCCTGACATACGGAGTTTTTGTAGGACTGGCAGGGCGACTACAGGAGGTTTATCGAAGTTTGCCTAAGATTGTGGCTCCACTGACCAACTTACCAGAAAAAATCAACCGTACGCTTGGGACGGAGAAGTGTGAAAGAAAACTTCCAGTACTAAAGAGAAAATTGACGACCCCCTGTATTGGTATTACCGCAATCGCAAGAACCCTATGAAGTTATTGTGATGCATCTCACCCAAGGTTAGGTGTTTCGATGCAACACAAGAAAGCTGTGGTCTTATGCCTCAGACAAATTAAGAATTCATTTGAGAGAACTATCCTACTCCATGATTTGGAGTCTCCGCGGTTGTTTTTGCATTAAAGATCTGGAGCATATATTATATTGGGTGCACGTTCACCGTGTTCAGCGACCATAAAAGCTTGAATATATTGTTTGACAGAAGTGAGTGAAACATGCGCAGAGACGAGTGGATGAGACTCTTAAGGATTTTGATCTTCCACACGCATGTACCACCCTGAAGGCCCAATGTATTGTGGCTGAGTGCGTGAGCAGAAGAAGTGTATCGGTTTCTCACTAATTTGGCTAGGACAACAAGAAGTTGTTGGGACTTTTAGAGCTTGCACTTGAACGTAGGTTGTGCACCAGGAATTTTGAAATTCGGAATGATTAAAGATCTCGAAGTGGGATTAACTGAAAGAATTGCGGAATTCTCAGGATGACGTCTCAATTCATAGAGAAGAGGAATCTAATAGTACAAGGAAGACGATGAGTTTCAAGATTTTGGGCAGAGTAATTTTTGCGGGTGTAATGTAGGATTGTTACCAGCCATTAGTACAGATATTGCGAAGAACGATTCTAGAAGAGGCGCAATAGAGTAAGCTGATGTATTTCCATCCCTGGGCAACAAGATGTATCAGGATTGAGGCAGAATATTGGTGGCAGGAAATGAAAAAATGTGGCGAATATGTGTCCCACTTGTCTAAACTTGTAGAAAGCGAAGGTGGAACATCGCGACCTGCTGGAATGTTGGCAACCTTTAGATATTCCTGAATGGAAGTGGGACAGCTTTCCATGATTTTATATACCGATTACCAAAAGAAGGAAAAGAATGATCCATATGGGGTGGATAGTGGATCGACTAACAAATCTGCTCACTTTTCCGTTAAGACCACCTATAAGTAGATTCAGCAACGAGATCCTACATTGTGAAATTGTGAGGTTACACGGGGTACCATCGAGCATGTATCAGACCGTATCCGAAGTTCACATCGCATTTTTGGGGAGCATTGCACGAAGCGTTGGGAACGAAGCTACGATTGAGTTCAAGCTTACCATCCACAAACGACGGACAGATGAAAAGGAACGAATCAGTCCTTGGAAGATCTGTTGAGAGCAATGTGTGTTAGATGATAGAGGAAGTTGGGAGATGATGATGTACTTCCGTTGATTGAGTTCACTTACAACAATAGTTTCCACGCGAGCATTGGAATGGCACCATATGAGGTTTATATGGGCGCAAGTGTCAAACGCCCTTGTGTTGGTATAGAAGACGGTGAGAATATGATTGTCGGACCAGAGATGGTGCAACAGACCACAGCTAAAGTTAAGGAAGATCAAGGAGAAAAATGAAGACTTCACAAGATCGCCAGAAGAGTTACGCAGAGACAAGCGTCGCAGACTTTTGGAATTCGACAGGGTGACCCATGTATTTCTGAGAGTCACACCTAACTACCGGAGTAGGTAGAGCCTTGAAATCGAAGAAGTTGACTCCGAAATTCATTGGACCATATCAGATTTTCTGCACGAATTGGGCCGGTTGCTTATCGGATTGCATTACCTCCGATACTGTCCAATATCCATGACGTGTTTCATGTGTCGCAGTTGAGGAAATATCTCGCAGATCCATCTCACGTGATCGAACCAGACACAATCCAGCTAAAGGATAACTGTCGTTCGAATAGACCACCCGTGAGGATTGATGACAGGAAGATTAAGCGGTTGAGGACCAAGGATGTTTCGTTAGTCAAGGTGATCTGGAACCCAATTACTGGAGATGCGACTTGGAACTGGAGAGCAAGATGAGGGAACAACACCAGAGTTATTTATCGATGCATAGTTTCGAGGACGAAACTAATTTTGGGGGGGAGTAATGTAAGACCCATAATTTTAAAGTACCTTTTATGTATTTTGGTATATTTTGGATTTTGGCTCGGAGGCTTTTAAGCCAAAGTTAATAATATTTTGGAGTTTTATAATCAAAAAGTATTTCGATGCCAATTAGAATTTCTCGTCGATAAATAAATTGAATTTAAACTGCGGAAATACCTTACGGTTAATTTAAGGTGCGTTTCGGGTGAAACGGTAATTTATAAATATCTAGATTTTGAGATATTTGTTAAGTTATATTTATTATATATATATATGTTTGCTTGGAGGGAAAAAGAAAGGAAAACTAGAAGGAAGGAAAAGGAAAAGAAAATAGTATATATAAAGGAGGAAGGAAAAAGGAAGAAAGGAAAAACAAAGAAAGAAATAGAAAGGAAGGAAATCTTCAATTTCCATCTTCTTCCTCTGAACTCACACGTGCAGGAACCAAGAAATCCATCCTTCTCCATTTTTCGTTTTCGTTGCTTCCTTTTCTTCAAAAGCTAGTGACCCCAAGGTTGGGTGTGAGTTAGATCAAGGTTTTTCGCAACTCCACTCTTCCTCTTTGATTCGAAAACGAAGAAAATACGTTTTTTGAGATCCAAACACAAACCCCTCCGTTTCTCCTAGATCCAAACCTCATTTCTCGAAGAGATAGAAGGGAAAGTTGCTCACCTCCGTGCTACGGTGCTAGTGCACTAATTTGGAAGCGGCGTTGCGACGCGGAGATTTTACCGGAATTTCTCGCGGACCGGAAACTCTCGATAAAGCTAACATTGAGGTAAGGGCTCCTTCCAAACTTCTAGCTTGCATTAGGGACTTATCTGTAGTTGTGTGGGAAGGAATTTGTTAGGGTTAAATGTATCGATTTGGGGAAAAACGAAACTAGTGTGTTATGGGTAAAAACCTTAGAGTTAGGTTTTGTTTATAGTGATGAATGTTTCGTGGTAAATGAATTGGATGTATCTGGGTGTTATGTTGCGTGATTTGTGTTCGTTGTATTTGGTGTGTTCGTACTTGATGTTTGTTAATTGGTGTGGTTGTTGTGAATTATGGTTTGAATGTGAAAGTATGTTTGAATTTGTTTCTGTGGAATTTGAAAACCATTAGAGTTAAACGAGTATTAAAAATGGGGAATCTTTTAATACCTCGGTTTGCTTAATGTGTATTTGAGGAAAATGCTTAAGTTAACTGGGCGTTGAGAATGGGGAATCTCTTAATGTCTCGGTTACTTAACTATCGTTTTTTGAAAATCGTTTCGGTAAATGAGTATTAAGAATGGGGAATCTCTTAATGACTCGTTACTGAATGTTTTGCGAGAAAATCGTTTAAGTCAAAAGTATATTAAGAATGGGGAATCTCTTAATATGACTGTTTTGCTTAACGTTTTGTTTTGAAAATCATTAAGTTAAATCGGTATTAAGAACGGGGAATCTCTTAATGACTTATTTAATTAATGTTGTTTGAAAGTCGTTTAAGTTAAATGGGTATTAAAAATGGGGAATCTTTTAATATCTGCATTTGCTTAACGATTGTTGTGAATGGAGTCTGTGTATGCTCATGCATTCATTTGTAATTGTGTCGACCCGTGATAGGTGACACCTTTGGTAAACTGTATTGACCCGTGATAGGTTGTACGTTTACGATTTACTATTTAGTAATTCGTGTTGACCGTGATAGGTGACACCTTGGTAAACAGTACTGACCCGTGATAGGTGGTACGTTTACGAGTTACTATTTAGAAGATCGAGTTGACCCGTGATAGGTGACACCATGGTAAACTGTACTGACCCGTGATAGGTGGTACATTTACGATTTACATTTTTGGTGAATTGTGCTGACCCGTGATAGGTGGCACCTAGGTAAACAGTACTGGTCTGTGATAGGCGGTACGTTTACGATTCCCGCTTTTCTTTTAGTAAATCGTGTTGACCCGTGATAGGTGACACCTCGGTAAACTGTACTGACCGTGATAGGTGGTACGTTTATGATTTACGCATTTTAGTAAATCGTGCTGACCCGTGATAGGTGGCACCTCGGTAATTGGTACTTTGGCCTGCGATAGGCGGTACAATTATGATTTACGGCCCTTCGAGGAGGGTTTTGGTTTGGAATTCCGAGTCCATGCATTTTGGCATATACGCATTGCATTAGGGTGCCTGGCACGCGAGTCATGTTTGATTTGAGTTTATGATTGAGTGATTCGAATTTTGATTTATCGTGATAACTGAGATGAAGGTGTTAAGTGTTATGTGTAAGTATGATGGTTATCGAAACTTTGTGTGTCGTAGTAATCGCGTAGGAATTGCTAAGTGTTAGGTTGTGGACTTGATTTGGAAGGACTTGAGTTAATTCATGAATTTTTGGAAAACTGATCAGGGAAATCGATTTCCCAATCGATTGGATGGGTAAACAGGGACTTGGCCAATTCACAAATCGATTAGCCAATCGATTTCGAAATCAATTTTCTAAAGGAATCAGTTAGGAAATCGATTGCCCAATCGATTAGGCCTTAAGTCAGGGGCTCAGGAACCAATCAATCGATTTACCAATCGATTGAATTCAGCCCAGGATTCTGTTTCATTAAGAATCCCTCACCAAATCGATTAGGAAATCGATTGGCTCGAAAACCAGGGCTCAGGAACCAATCAATCGATTTACCAATCGATTGAATTCAGCCCAGGACTTTGTTTTCATTAAAAATCTTCACCCCAATCGATTGCCCAATCGATTGGCTCAGTGAAAATCCTCATTTTTAGTTATATGATTAATTTCTCTTTGACTTATCCATGTCTTGTTTTATATGTGTTAATTAGGAGATCGAGAACTACATTTTACCTTCATTTTAATTGGCAATGTATTGTATGAACTTTGCATATTGAAATCCTGTTAAGGTGCATGCTTAGTTGAAAAGTTGTTTTGAGCATTCAAAAACTTAATTGCTATGTGTTAACTGTTATTTTCTGGTTGGTGACCTTTACACTATTGTGGAAATCTGGGCTTTGCCCTCAGATGAGAGTCAGGACGGCCCTACTGGTTCGTACCCTACGGACAGGGATGGAGATGGAACGAACGCTTGACTGCTGTTTGTTAGGAGGATCTCACGGCGCGTGGAGATTACTCAGGGTGTCATAGCTTTTGGTAGGAATGATCAGATTAGGATGATGTATAGGGACTAGGGGTCCTTCTTTTTGGTTTGGAGTATTTTAGTTTTGGAAAACTGTTACTTATACAAATATTATCAATTTAATATCATCTTTGAATGGGTTCCATGTACCATTTGATGTTTATGTAAAAATGTTTTTTGGATTTATAATTGGAGAGAAACTTTTCCGCTGCGTAAATTATAATGAACTCCTCAATTATTTATCCAAAAGCATTTCCTGATTTATTTCTTTTGTTCGTTTTTAATTACTTTAAAAAAAAAAATATATATATACCCTCGCTTTGAAAAACGGGGTGTTACATACCACATATAACAAATCTCCACCTGGTACTAAAATGAGAAACTATCAAATTTGTGATTCTTCAAATCTAATCCTCTTGGTCCTTGATCTCAGTTTCAGGGATTGATATTAAGCTAATCAAACAGTGTCTGAACTTGCTAAGTGTGGCATGTTTTGTAAACATGTCATTGGGGGTGTCACTTGTTGTGCATCTTTGCCCCATTTATCTCACCCATTTCAATGATATCCCGGATGAAATGCAACTTGATGTCTATAATGCTTGGTTCTTTAATGATACATTTGATTTTTACTCAAATGAATGGCATTTTGGCTGTCACAATTATGCAAACCGACTCTTGTTTAACACCAAATCAAGTGATCAATCCTCTCAGCAAATTCCTTCTTTCACAGCTTCATAGCAAAGAGCAACTTATTTTGCTTTTGTTGTTGATAATGTCACTATGCGTTCAAGATTAGCTTTTCCAAATGATTGTGTTGTTAAACATTGTGAGCACATAACCTGTAAGAGATCTTCTTCTATCTAAATCTCTAGCAAAAATCCTTTGAGTTCCCTTTAGGTACCTAGAATCCTTGGATTGGTTTTGATGGTTCTGAACTTTTGTTGTATTCCAAACACATGCTTTGAGTTCCTTTTAGGTACCTTATAATCCATTTAACAGCTTGCCAATGGCTCATCCCCTGGATTTCTCATAGACTTGCTCGTGACACTTATAACATGAGAAATGTCTGACCTTGAGCAAACCATAGCATACATGATACTCCTATGGCACTTGCATATGGTATATTCTTCATGTCTTGCTCCAGGTTTGTGTTTGGTGACATGCCTGAAGAAAGCATAAGTGAGCTGCTAGTGGAGAGCTTACTGCCTTTGATCACTTCATATTAAATCTATTAAAACCTTTCAATGTAAGCTTTCGGGAAATTATCAGTTTTCCTTTATCTCTAATTTCTGATGATTCCATTCTTAGGACCCTCTTTGGTTGGTCCCAAAGTCCTTCATCCGAATTCTCTTCTGCTACTGCCCTTCAATTTTTCTATTTCTTTCATACTTTAGATGCTATTAGCATGTCATCCACATATAGCAGCAAGTAAGGATGTGGCTGATGATACTTGTTTATAGTATACACAACTATCAAAAATTACTTCTAGCATAACTTTGATTTGGAATATGAATGAATTAAACCTCAAATACCATTGTCTTAGTGATTGCTTTAGCCCATAGAGTATCTCTTTAACAATGAGACCAAATCCTCCTTTCTTGAGTCCTAAAACCATTTGGTTGTTGGATTAAGATTGTTTCATTAGATCACCATGGTCCCAAATGTTGTTTTGACATCCATCTGTTCCAATTCCCATGTCAAAGTGTGCTGCCATGGCTAGAATTATCCTTCTAGATGCATGCTTGACTACTGAAGAAAAGATTTCATGTAGTCTACACATTCCCTTTGAGTGAATCCCTTTGCTACTAGCCTTGCTTTGAACCTGGTGGTTCAACTCCTAGAATTCCATCCTTCCTCTTGAAGATCCATTTGTTGCCTACAATTCTGGAGTTGGCTGGCATAGGTATAAGTTCGCAAGTGTTGTTCTTCTTCAATGATTTCAGCTCCTCAGTCATATCTAAAAATCCATTGTCTTTGTCTCGAGACCTAACAGCTTCATTGTAGTTCTTGGGGATCTTCTTGTATGATCTCTTCAGCAGCATGTAATGCATAACTGATCATATCTGCATAACCATACCTTTGAGTGGGTTTGATGTCATTTTTTCTATGTCCCTTATGAGGTTATAATCCTCTAGTTCCTCTTTTGGAAACATAACATGTTCTGTTAGGATTGTATCATTCTTGTCTTGTTGAGTCTACTGTTGTTCTGAAGTCAAGAACGTTCTTGAATTTGTTGATCTTTCTCCTTTTGTGTGGCAGAAATCAAGAACGTTCTCCATTTTTCTGCAACTTTCTCCACCTTAAGATCAAACCTCTCAGTTTATCTTGTTGAGTTCTGTTGTTGTTCAAGAACGTTCTCTGTTCTCTCCAGCTTTTCTCCACCTCAAGATCAAACCTCTCATCTTCAATTGATGTGAGCTTTTATCACAACATTGTTTACAGACTTATATAGCTCAACCTCATGAAACTTAACATCCTTGTTGATGATACATTTCATACTTTCCCATATTCTATAACCTTTTACACCACTTGGATATCCAACAAAATACCCTTTCTTGACTCGAGGGCTAGTTTACCTTCCATTTACATGGTAGTATGCAACACATCCAAATAATTTTAGATGATTATAGTTTGTGGCATGTTCTGTCCACATCTCTTGAGGGGTTTTCAGTTCAATGGAGTAGAGGACTCAAATTTATCAAATATCAAGTTGTATGGACAACTTCTCCCTAAAACTGTGTAGGCATCCTTGCATTTGACAGAATGCATCTCATTCTTTCAAGGCAAGTTCTATTCATCCTTTCAACTAGTCCATTTTGCTGAGGTGTGCTCCTTACAGTCCTATGTCTGTTCACACCATGAGCTTTGCAAAAACTAGCGAATTCCTCACTACATAATCAAGACTATTATCTATCCTTAAAGTTTTAATCCTTTTGTCAGACCTATTTTCAACCATAGACTTCTAAATCTTTAAAGGTTTTAAATGTTTCATCCTTACTTTTCAACAAGTAAATCCATACTTTTCTACTATAATCATCAAGAAATGTAATGAAAATACTTGTACCTCCATGTGAAGAAATCTTTGCAGGGTCCGTAGATCACTTGAACATATTCCAAAATTCCTTTTGAGCAATGTTCGCCTGTAGAGAACTTGACCTATGCATCTTTCCATACACACAATGCTCACAAAATTCAAGATCACTAATGTTGTCTCCACCTAGCATGCCTTGTCTATCAAGAACTTGCATTCCCTTTAGACTAACATGTCCCAGCCTTTGATGCCACAGGCTGCCTTGCTTGATGCTTGTACTGTCACTACTTGACCATTGAGAAGGTAGATGTCATAACCCTTTGTTCCCTTTATGATTACCAATGATCCTTTTATGACTTTTAGAGTGCATTTCTCTACTTTGTATGAACAACCAGCTTCTTCCATCATTCCTAGAGAAATTAAAATTCCCCTTCAGTTCTGGAACATGTCTAACCTTTGACAAAATCTTCATGGTTCCATCTTCCAGCTTCAACTTGATTGAACCAATTTAAACTACCTTGCAGCCTGATTTGTCCCATAACCACCTTGCCTCTATCAGTTTCTTTGTAGTCAAGAAACCAATCTCTATTTGAGGTCATGTGAAATGAAAACTCTGAGTCAAGCACCCAATCATCATCCATGATTTTAATTGAATTTGCCATAAGAACTTATGTGCTTCATATCCTTCAAAAGCTATATTTGCATTTCCATAATTCATCATCAATATTTGATCATTTCTTTCTTTTCCAATCTAGGTATTCTTTCTTGAAATGCCCCTATTTCTTGCATATGAAACAACCTCATTTTAGACTTGACCTTTTCTTTATTCTTGAACTTATTCTTGTGTTTTTTATTCTTCTTCCCTATCATAGCCTTGACAAACAATCCCTCACCACTGCTTTCTTCCTTCCCATCTGACTTCCTCTTCAACTTTTTGGAGATTAGTGCAACTTGTGCTTCTTCTAATGACAAAGAATCTCTACCATACAGAAGTGTATCACACAGATTTTCAAGAGAGCTTGGTAATGAATTTATCAACAATAGGGTCTGATCCTCATCATTCAATTTACATCAATTTTTTTAATATCTAATACAATCTTATTAAACTCATCCATATGATTTCCAATTGACCTCCCATGTTGGCATCTTGAAAGAATATAATTTTTGTTTTAATACAAACGAGCGCTAATGATTTTCATGTAAAAAATATTCTAATTTGAGCCAAAATACCTGCTGCAGAGTCTACTTTGACACTTCCCTCAAAACTTTGTCTCCAATACTCAAGGTTAAAGTACTATGAGCCTTGTCCATTATATCCCTTTTCTCAATTTTTCTGGTAGTGTGGATGCCATGTCTTTCTATCTCCCAATGTCCTACTAAACCTTGATGAACAACAACACTTTCATATTGAGACGCAATAATCCAAAATCCTTTTTCCCATCGAATTTTTCAAGTACATACTTTTTGATGTCATCTTTCTTTGAACCGAATACTTCCGTGCTCATCATACCAGTTGTTGTGAAAAACGGAGATTCAATGAGTAATAAACCAAGATTGTTCTTGGTTTGTATAGAAAACACAGATTGATGAAAACTAAAAAAAACGAAGATTGATCAATAATGTCAAGAACGTTCTCCGTTTTCTGACTAAAATGAAAGAATGAACAATTTAAACTGAATTTAAAGCTGTAATGCTAAAAATGAAGACACACAATGTTAACCCAGTTTAGAGTTAAACTCCTATGTATTGGGGACTGGATCCGACTTCAAATTATCACTAATATGATATGAAAATGATTACAAATTTATGCACTTATGTTGCCAGTATTCACACTTCTACCAAAGACTGCAACTTGCTTCCTTTTGTTCTATCTATTTTCCTTCTCTTGTTTTGGCTTATATAGGAGTAACAAATAATTAGTTACAACTAACTAACTGAAAACTAAATACCCAAAACTAACTCTATCTCCAAAGTCATCTAATTAAGTACCACATATAACGCATGTTAACATTCATGTGCTTGTCATCAATCCAGGAATTTTAGAACCTTACAATGTTACTCTGCTTCAACGACCTCTATAGATGCACTTCTGAATACAGCCTCTCTAGGTCGTCCAATGATTTCCTAGTTGCCTATCAATTAGTTTGTGGCCTGATTGAGTAATAATACCTAAAATCCTTCAATTGTAATTGAGTCAAAAATTTATACACCTAAGAAATAACCTAGAGTACAAGACGTTTTATCAAAATGTTAATATGGGCCTTTTCATGAGATTGCTCGTTGAAGGAAGGCTGCAAGATGAAGAATTGGAGTGGCATCGGCTAGGTTGCTCATTGAAGATTTGCAGCGACCGCGACACGAGGTGCTCATGAAGATTCTAGCGGCCGGGTAGTGCGAAGGTTGCTCGTGACAGGAAGATTGCTTGTTGGAAGATTGCAATGATGACGACGAGGTTGAGAATGGAGTTGTCGGAGTTGGAGATGACGGTATTCGAAACAGGTCTAATACAAATTGAGGGTTTCAAGGATTTGCAACAAAAAATGGAAAAGTTTTGGGGCGGGCTATGAGGCTTTTATTTTAGGGAAATTGTTTTGGGCGAGCTGATGTCTACTAACCATTAAACTTGTCACTAATATACCTATCTCTAATACCTATCTACATCCAAGACTTCTTGTTGGGTGTCTTTTATATATATTATATTTATACTATGACATTATATGTGGTCAACTATAAAACAGAATGTTAGAATATGACAAAAAATTTTGCAGAATGTCACATTTATAGTTAGTTTTAGTTTTTGCTCTAAGTAAAATTCACTCAAGTACTACCAATATTAAACAATACACCCTTTTAACTAAAAAATATACCTAAAATTTAATATTAAATAGTGATAAATATAAAAAACTTTAAAATATTCTGAATTTCTTCAAATATATACTTACCACAATATTAAATTCGTTACCGTTTCATAAATATTTTAATATATTAAATCTTTAAATATAAAAATATTTTAATGTTAGATAAATATTAAAGTATATCCTTTATTGAAAAATATCAAAAGTTATATTATTTATAAAAAGTTATATAATAATATATATATATATATATATATATATATATATTATTTAATTTAATATGCATTAAACAACAATTTAAATATATAATATATAATAGTATATATATATATATATATATATATATTATATATATTATATATATTATAATATATATATATATATATATATATATAATATATTATATATATATATATTATATATATATATATATATATATTACACACACACTTACAAATTGGTTTATTAGAATTAATTACTTTGAATAACCACAATGTTGGGTTTATATTATCGATCTCTAGTAAAATATTTATTAAATGTATTTGGTATATATATAATTTCTTTATTATGTTGAGGAGATAGAAAATTTAACTGATTTGAGAGACAATAAAAAAATTTAACCGCACTGAATATTTAATAGTGCAAGAATATTTTAAAAGAGAATCAAAACATAACACACCATGTAAAATATTTGTTTATGTAAAATAAAACATATGTAGATATTTTAAGAAATAATATTATAATTTAACACCGTAATAAATATGAATGGGATTTGTTTAAAATACATTTACCATGTGAGATGAATATATTTATTGAACTTTATATTAATAATACAACTACCAAACGATATAGTTAAAATTATATTACATATATTTATATTTTAATGTAAGCATAAATATTTAATTAAATAATTCCATTGAGTAACTTAACTATCTTGTAAATGAAGGAAGGTTGCTAAATGAAGATTGGAGCGACAACGGCGGCCGCAATGAGGTTGCCGCATTGATGATTGCAGAGACCGCAACAACTAGGTTGCTCGTTGAAGATTTTATTGGTCGGCGGTGGCGAGGTTACTCAATTAAAATTGCAACAGCGACGACGTGGTTTGGAATGGAGGTGTCGGGTGGAGATGAGGGTATTCGAAATAGGTCTCGTACAAAATTTAGTGTAAGAAAAGAGGTGTACCTAAGAAGGGGTGGGGGGGAGGGGTGAATTAGGTGTTTAAATTTTTTATTTTATTTTTAGTGATTTAGTGATCGATTTTTTCTTGATTAAGATAATGTATGAAAAAGATAAATGGCAGAAAATTAATGAACACAACGATATTATCCTGGTTCCCCTTATATAACCAAGGGTACATCCAGTGCTCTTGCACACCACAAGAGATTTTTTCCACTATTGTTAGAATATGTACAGATCCCACCCTAGGATCTCTGCTACAACTTCTAACAGACTTCCTAAGATAACACACCACTATCTTAGTTTATAATACATAAAGAAAGTATACTACTTTTAATAATTTCAATGATCTTTTAACAAATGTTCTTGACTAAGAAAACTAAGTATAATAGTTGTACAATAATATCAATCCAATAACATTTCAAGTATACTAGAGAACCTTTTTCAATGATGTGAAAATGTAAAGAAAGTACTTGAAATATGAAAAATAACTTTGAGAATATTTCGGAAAATTGTTCAAGGTTTTGTAGTAGGATTGATTTCGATTAAACTGATGTTTGGGGTATTATACTCCCATAGACATCACTTCATATCAGTGGCCATCATTCCTAGAGGTTTGATGGAGAAATGCAATGATCTGGAACCATTTCAGAATTGAAAATTGCATTGTTTCGAGTTGTATTTGACTACAACTTGTGTGTAGTCGAATACACATCCTTTTAACGTTCAGTTTAATTGAGTTTTGAAGCTTGTATTCAAATACACATTCTTGTATTCGAATACATATGTTTGAATTTGGCCACTGACTTGGTTTGTATTCGGCTACACCAAGTTGTAGTCGAATACAAATGTGCAGTTTTGGCTACTGACTTAGCACTCGTATTTGAATACAGATGTTCAGTTTTAGCTACTGACTTATCACTCGTATTCGATTACACCATCTCGTAGTCGAATACAGATGCTCACTTTTAGCTACTGACTGTCTGTATTCCGCTACAACGTATTGTATTCGAATACAACATTGTATTTTGCCAAAAATATTATTTTCAAATATTATTTATATATTTTGACACTTTGAAAAACCTTTTGATGCATATGCTAAAATGAAAGGCTCTCATGTGTATTTGAAATATAAGCATATTAGATTGTATCATGTACCTTTGCATTATATATCTTCTAATTTGTGTGAACATAGTTGACTTTAATTATTTGACTTCTTTTTTATCTTTGTATCTTTGAACACATTCCTTGGTCTTTGTCTTCATCAAAAATACGTTTTTTACATTCTCCCCCTTTTTGATTATGACAAAACTTGTTGTTTGGAGAGACTTTAACATGTTTGAAAGTTTTAAAATTTCTCCCCCGGAATTCATGCGTACTCCCCTGTTGATCTTGAGTTCATGCCATCATATTGTAAAAATTTTGAAGACCTATAAACGATTTTAACAACAAAAAACATACCAAATTTTCTCCCCCTTTTGACATTATCAAAAAGAAGGAAAAAAAATAGAAAAATATAATTCAAGCATACAAATACTAATATAGTGAAAGCATCACACAAGATATAACAAAAAACATCACATAGGTAGAACGGAATCATGTTCAAACAGTACATAGTACATCACACACAAAAAACCTAGACAAAATAGTTTTAACAATAACAACATAAAACATTACACAAACAAACTACAACAAATACATTCCTAGTATCGATCTACATGTCATCATCTGGTGGGAGGTGAAGGTTGTTGGACTTTAGTCCTCTTAATCCTAGTTTTGACATAATTAACAAACATACAATGTTCATACATCATATGATAAATCTAACATTTTAATTGAGCAAGATTTCAGGAACAACAATCCAATCCTACACACTTGAAACAAATTGCTTGGAACACAAGAAATCAACAAAAGTTGAATTTTGACTGAGTAAATCGATTGAGAAATCGATTTCATAACAAGGGTGTAAGGAAACATAACTGTTTGTGATTGTATAATCGATTGGGCAATCGACTGACACAATTAGAAATGAAAACTGCACAAGTCAGTGGCACCCTGTTTTACAGGCTAATCGATTGACAAATTGATTGTACACTTCACAAAGTAAACCTGATTGAAACAAATCGATTGGGAAATCGATTGAACAAGTCACAGTGACACTCCAATTTTGAGGGTAATCGATTGGCAAATCGATTGCTCAAGTACTATTTGCAAAATAACTTCACCTGTGACAAACACAATCGATTGGACAATCTATTATGTGACACACAAATCGATTGGCACGTCGATTAACATCAAAATAGCTGAGTCACTGTCTTGAACCCAATCGATTGGCAAATCGATTGCAAGAACTTTTTGAAATCACAGTGAACTTTGAGCTTGTGGCCAAATCGATTCTCAGTATTTGTTAATCGATTATGAGACTTAATAAATCGATTACGAAATCGATTGGTGTGATTTTTACTTTGAACATAACATCTGCAATCGATTACGAAATCGATGCATATAAGTCTTAACATAATCACTGAAAAGAGTTTGTTTAGAGAATCGATTGGTAAATCGATTGGCTTATGTAGTTTCAAGATTCAAGAAAAACAAGACACGCGATAATCGATTGGCAAATCGATTAGACCTGTTTTATAACTTAAATGAATCGATTGGCAAATCGATTTATCAAGATGTTTTTCAGAAACTATATAAACTGTTTTCAATCATTCTCTCAAATAACAATCTGATAAACACTTTGAATATTCTTGATATACAAAAGAATTCTCAACAACACATTGCTAACATACTGAGATTGCTTTTTCAGATCACATCCAAAAAGATTATCAACAATCAATGAGAGAGCTGGAAAAGTAATCTTGAGAGAAAAGACAATATTCTCATGAACAATCCTTGAATATCCAGATTCGTGAGAAGTCACATTGATCAAGATTGAAGACTTCTTTTTGTTCTTCTTTTATTCAGTTTGTAATAATACTTTGAAAAGAAACGAAAGCGAGAAAGCCAGCTTGAAACTGGTGGCTACCTTCTTGGGTGAGAGAGCTCAACAAGAAGGAGTCGTACTTTGATTCTGCGTTAGACTGCTGAGTGTCTACAAGGATCAGAGGGTGATCAATAGGAAAAAAAGATCATTAGAGATAGATAGGTTTCGGGGATGAAACTGGACAATCTGTAATTGATTCTTTCTATTGGAGAAGAAAATCTGAAATCCGATTGGATTGTCCAGGACTGGATGTAGGTTGCTTGTTGACAACTGAACCAGGATAAATTCTTGGTGAAATCTTCTCTAACCCTTAACTCCTTTATTTTCTATCTGCAATATTGTATGTGTGATTAATATTAGATCATGTTAACATATTCTGTGTTAGGTAATATTGTTTAAATTGGAAATTTGACTCGCATGCATCTTGGTTAATCTCTTATTCAAATCTACTGTTATTTGCTACTAATCCTTTGTATGCCGCAATTTAATTCCGCTGTGTGTATGAAATTGATTTAATTTCTTTAAAGAACTGATACATTCCGATTATTTCGAGGTCATAATAATCAACAATTGGCCTCAGAGCTTGACTTTTCGAGAGGTAAAACTCATAAAAGGAATATGGCCTCAAACGATTTTCTGGGAGAAGGCGCATCATTAGCAAGACCTCCAGCATTCAATGGAACAGCTTATATGTACTGGAAGCACATGATGCTGATATTCCTGGAAGCCAGTGGCATAGACATCCTTGACGCTGTTGAAAATGGCGCATACATTCCCAAGATTGCAGGAACAAATGACTCGATGATTCCCAATCCCAGATCCGACTGGTCTGACGACGATAAAAAGAAGGTAGGTTATAATGCTAAAGCTAAGAACATTATAACATCTGCTTTGTGTGCAGAAGAATTCTTTAGGGTATCAAACTGCAAGTCAGCAAAAGAAATGTGGGATATTCTTCAAGAAACACATGAAGGAACCACAGATGTGAAAAGAGCTCGCGTAAATACACTTATACACGAATACGAATTATTCAGCATGAAAAAGGACGAATCCATCAGCGATCTGCAGACCAGATTCACACACATTGTGAACAATCTTCACGCACTGGGAACTAGTGGACAACGAACAACAGATTGAAAAATTATGAGGTGTCTAACCAGAGAATGGCAGCCCAAAATAACTGCCATAGCTGAATCTAAAGATCTAGCGAAGATGACAAACTGCAACATTGTTGGAAAACTAAGGGAACATGAAATGGAAACTGCATCGGCTGGACGAATCAGAAATGGAAAGCAGGAAAAAGAAAGGATTATCCTTGAAGGTTCAAGCCCATCAATCGAAAACTGAATCAGATAGCTGCTCAGATGAATCCAGTAGTGAAAATGAAGAGACTGAAATCGGGTTGCTTATCAAGAAATGTAAGAAATTTCTGAAGAAGAAAGACAACAAATTCAGAAAGCCATCTAGCTCTAAGACTAGTGACAACAAGACAATTACATGCTATGAATGTGGTAAAACTGGTCACATAAAGTCAGAATGCTACAAATTGCAGAACAAGAATAGAGCTACAAAACCAAAAGGCAAGGAACCAGTCACCAAAACCAGAAAAGCTTACATTGCATGGAATGATAACGAAGAATCCTCTGCCTCTTCGGATGAAGAAGAAGTCAATTTGTGTCTCATGGCAAATACCGATTCAGAATCAGAAAATGAGGTTACTTCACAATCTAATCCAACCTATGATGAGCTACAAGAAGCTTTCAATGAGCTGCATGATGATTATGTGAATTCCATAAAACAGTTGTTGAGCACAAAGAAAATGCTTGAACAAATGAAAATTGAACATAAAGAAATTGAAAATTTATGTGAACAACTGAAAAAGATTCACATGAAAAATCTGCAAAATGCATTGAACTTGAGAATACTGTTGCATCATTAAAATCTGATTTATTGAAGTTTTGCTAATAGTAAAGATAAACTGAATGTCATACTTAGCAATCAAAGACATGTTTATGAAAAATCTGGTTTAGGATATACACCAAATATGCATGTTAAAAGAAATAAAAACAGATATGGTATGGTTATATGCAAAACCAGAAGTGTCAAACATGGTCAAAAAACTGCTATTGCTAAGAGTATGTATGACATCTTTACTAAGCCAAATAATCATTCATCCTTTGATGGCAAATGTGATCTTTGCTGCAGAAAGGGACATTTTGTGTCAAATTGCAAATTTAAAAAATTAGCCAATAGAGGATGGAAGCAAGTTTGGATAGCAAAGAAATCTGTGTTTGACACTAACCATCCAGGACCCAATTTAAATTGGGGACCTAAAACAAAATTCTGATTGTATGTTGCAGGTGTGCTTGACATCCACGAAGCATTCATGGTATCTAGATAGCGGATGCTCAAAGCACATGACAGGTGACAAATCCAAATTCCTGTCCTTGACATTAAAGGAAGGAGGCTTTGTCAAATATGGTGACAACAACAGAGGAAAGATCATTGGAATTGGTGACATAGGCAATGAATCAACTGCAGTAATCAAAAATTGTGTTATATGTTGAAGGATTAAAACACAACTTACTGAGTATAAGCCAGCTATGTGACAAAGGTTTTCAAGTAAGTTTCTCATCACAATCTTGCATTATTGAGCATAAAGATGACAAACACATAAAGCTAGTTGGTGACAGAATTAACAACATTTACATGTTGGATTTCAATTCTGTACCAAGTGCTATATGCTGCGTGTTATCCAATTCAGATGAAACATGGCTTTGGCATAAAAGAATTGCTCACATACATATAAATCACTTGAATAAACTTATCAGCAAACGGTTAGTCTTAGGTCTACCAAATAGGAAGTTTTCTAAAGATAGACTGTGTGATTCATGTGAGAAGAGTAAACTGGTTAAGACTCCATTTCCCTCTATAGACTTGGTTAGAACAAATAGAGTTTTGCAACTAGTTCACATGGACCTTTTTGGACCTGCCCAAGTTAAGAGTTTAGGTGGAAACCTGTATGGATATGTGTTGGTTGATGATTATTCAAGATTCACATGGACTTATTTTCTAGCTCATAAAAGTGATACATTCTCAGTTTTTAAAAAGTTTGCATGCTTTAGTTCAAAATGAGAATGATCTGAAAATTGTTTCAATAAAAAGTGATCATGGAGGTGAATTCCAAAATGATCATTTTCAAAATTATTGTGAACTACATGGAATCACCACATATATTCTGCCCCTAGGACACCACAGCAGAATGGGGTAGTGGAGAGGAAAAATAGATCCCTAGAAGAGTTAGCTAGGACCATGCTTAAGGACTCCAACCTACCTAAGTATTTTTGGGTCAGATGCAATTAGTACAGCCACCTCATGTTGTAAATAGAGTTCTCATTAGGCCCTGCTTAGGAAAACACCCTATGAGCTTTACAAGGGTAGAAAACCAAACCTTTCCTACTTTAGAATTCTTGGTTGTAAGTGCTTTGTGTTGAACAATGGCAAAGAACACCTAGGAAAGTTTGACCCTAAGGCAGATGAAGGTATCTTTTTAGGATATTCCCAAACTAGTAAAGCCTATAGAATCTACAACAAAAGAACAAAGACCATAGAAGAGTCAGTTCATGTAAAGTTTGATGAATCTTTTACAGAAAACTTGAACAAAACTCCTTCTAAGGTTGATGACATTTTGGACGAAGTTGTAGAATCTGAACCACTAGAACAACCTATAAGCTGACCCTCCAACTAGATCAGACCTTGTAGAAACCTATAGAAAACCAGTGAGTTGCCTAAGGAATGGAAGTTCAACAGAAACCACCCTTTAGACAACATTATAGGCGATATCTCTAAAGGTGTTGCAACTAGGAGAAGCCTTAGTCAGTTTTGTAACTTTACAGCCTTTGTATCTCAGATTGAACCTAAGAACATTAAGGAAGCCCTGTTAGATAGTGAGTGGATACTTGTTATGCAAGAAGAGTTAAACTAGTTTGAGAGAAACAAGGTGTGGAGTTTAGTACCTAGGCCAGAGGGTAAGCATGTCATAGGAACCAGATGGGTGTTCAGAAACAAGATGGATGAGAATGGTGTGATAACAAGGAACAAAGCTAGATTAGTAGCCAAGGGTTATAGTCAAGAGGAGGGAATAGATTTTGATGAAACCTATGCCCCAGTAGCCAGACTAGAAGCCATAAGAATTTTATTGGCTTATGCTTGTATAATGGACTTTAATCTTTATCAAATGGACGTGAAAAGTGCCTTTCTCAATGGTGACCTTCAAGAGGAAGTTTTTGTTAGCCAAATACCTGGTTTTGAAAATCCTGATTTTCCTAATCATGTGTATAAGCTCTCAAAGGCCCTCTATGGGTTAAAACAAGCTCCAAGAGCTTGGTATGAGAAGCTCAGCAATTTCCTTATTCAACAAAACTTTTTAAGAGGAAATATTGACAAGACCCTTTTCACTAAAACTACTGGAAATGATATCTTGCTTGTCCAAGTATATGTTGATGACATAATATTTGGATCTACTAATAATAAACTGTGCAAAGAATTTGAAAATTTGATGAAAGGTAAATTTGAAATGTCAATGATGGGTGAACTGTCATATTTTCTTGGGATTTCAAATTAACCAAAGCAAGAAAGGCATTTTCATTAGTCAATCTAAATACTGTTCTGATTGATAAAGAAATTTAACTTTAAAAATCTTAAGTCCATTTGATACACCCATGAGTCAAGGAAATTTCTTAGACGAGATGAGAAAGGTAAACTGTAGATGTTACTAGATTTCGTGGTATGATTGGATCTCTGCTCTACCTTACAGCAAGCCGACCAGAGATCATGTTTAGTGTTTGTATGTGTGCAAGGTATCAATCAAATCCAAAGGAATCTCACTTCAGTGCAGTTAAGAGAATTTTCAGATACTTGGTAAGAACTAAAAGTCTTGGATTGTGGTATCCAAAAGGATCAACATGTACATTGATTGGTTACTCAGATTCAGACTTTGCCGGTTGTAAACTCGACAGGAAAAGTACCTCAGGAACTTGTCATCTGCTTGGAAATTCTCTAGTGTCTTGGTTCAGTAAGAAGCAAACAAGCATTGTGTTATCTACTGCTGAAGCTGAATATATTGCAGCTGGGAGCTGTTGTGCTCAGATTCTGTGGATGAAACAACAATTATTGGACTTTGGTGTTGATTTGGGAACAGTACCTATCATGTGTGATAACACAAGTGCAATAAGTATAACCAAGAATCCAGTAATGCACTCCAGGACCAAACACATTGAAGTAAGACATCACTTTATAAGAGACCACTTTCAGAATGGAAATTATTAAGCTTGAGTATGTTAACACTGCGGAACAGTTAGCTGACATCTCACAAAAGCTTTGCCAAGAGAAAGTTTTTTGCATATAAGGATGAAACTAGGGATCATTGATCCTAGTGAAGTATGATTTTTGTTGATTCTGGTATTTTTCAGTAATTGTTTTCCAGTTAAATCGATTTGGAAATCGATTACCTAACAATGGTAGATGGTTTATAAAATCGATTGGGAAATCGATTACTTTGGCCCAGGATTCAAAGTTCAGAAATTTTTTAAAACTTTCACGAGCGTCGATTTGGAAATTCGACTAGTTCAGTATTCAACATTAAGACAATCGATTTTGGATACATCGATTAAGTAAAACTGGAACTCGATTTGAACGATCCATTTGAAATATAACCGTTATGATTTTTTTCTAGCCGTTGAACACAATCATTACTGAATCGATTGAGGATTCCCAGCAACGGTAACCTAATCGATTGGGAAATCGATTTACCTGGTTAAGAGTATAAATAGGAACAGTTCTAAATCGATTTCTGCATTGCATTTTCCAGATTTTCACTGATTTCTCTTGTCTGCTTCATTCTTCTGTCTCTGCATCTGTTAGTACATTCAATCTACATTCTACATACATTTGATCTACATTAAGCTACGAGTATGGCACGCGTGAAACAAACCCAGGCTCATACTCCTTCACCCTCATCTTCTTCTACAAGTGAAACACCTTCACCCCCACCCACTCTAACAAAGAGAGTAACCAAACCCACTCATAAAATTCTTGCCAAAGACAAGGGCAAGGCTCCTGCACCAATCCAAGAGAAGACTAAGAAACGTAAGGAACCCCCAACTGAAAAATTCATGGCTGATGCCATGAAGGAAATTTCTCCAAAAGAGGAAGAAGAAACCTAACTCTTCACCCCTCCCAAGAAAGTCCTCGCACCAAAGGAAAAGGAGGCACAACCCTCTATACCAGCAGATTTTTGTAAAGAGAAAAATCCATGAGGCAAAGAACTATGGGATTTTGCATACTTTGATATTGGTTGAATTCACGTTTCAGAATCATCTCAGATTTCATGGACTTGAGAGCTTTCTTTCATCTACACTTGATAGTTACCCAAGGCTGATAAGGGAATTTTACTCTACTTTCAAGTTGACTGAAGAAGGGTTTACTGCTCAAGTTAAAGGAAAAAGGATTGCTATGTCCTTTGATGATTTCTCTACCTTGTCAGGATTGCCATTTTACGGCAAGTCTATCGATGGCAGCTCGGAAGCTGATACGGCTGACGAAGGTTGAGAAGAGTCTCTTGACAGGCATACAACAGTAAAGGACCTGATGATCGATGGGTTCGTTGAATCTATTTCATTGCCCATTGGTCAAATGAAGGTGCAATATAGGATGTTGATGTACACACTTACTCGTATGCTTGTGCCAAGATCAGGAAACCATGCAGTAGTCCAGAAGTTGGACATACTACTGTTATGGGGCTTATCTAAAGAGTTAAGGATGAGTTGGACTTGGATTGTGCTAAGGCACATGCTGGAAGCTTCTCAGAGCAAGCTTATGTTACCTTATCCACAGCTGATCACAAAGATTCTTAAACATTTCAAGGTTTCATTTGGTAATGAAGAATCTGCAAAAACCACTCTGGTATTTGGAGAATCAATTGTGAATCAAATGCAATTGAAAAGGTTACACGGAATATGGATAAGACCTCAAGCTGCTGTTGAACCAGCACAGCCTCAGCCTCAACCTGCAACTGCACCAGCCACTCCTGATTTTGTTGCCAAAATAATGGAATTCATTGAAGCTCAAATGGCACACAATGCCAAGATGCTAGAATCACAGTCCATATTGGAAGCAAGTTTAAGGACTCTGCAGGCATCCTTGAACTCGGTTGTTCAGGATGTGGATGCGATTCAAGCACACTTAGGCATCAAGCTGTCGTTTGAAGACATCACAGACATCGGTCGTCAAGCAGCAGAAGAACCTAACCCGGATCCCCTAGATCACCCTGAGACTCACGTTGAGGAGACACCTGCTGAGGGTAATACAGCGTCTCAACCTCTTCATAGATAATAGCGAGACCAGCCTAGACTAGGAGATTAGGAGCTTTAGGATCTGTGCTGTTTTGCTATGACTTGTTGTAATCATTTGTATCTATACTGAATTTAAATCTTTTATTTCTTTTTCTCTCTGAATTCATCTTAATCATTGATATGCTCATTAACTGCTATGATTGATTTTGATTTGAATACACATGAATTTCATTGCTTTGATAACAATGTTATATGATTTCAACCCCAATGC
>PGTU02009073.1:0-16227 GCA_002896215.2 Cicer echinospermum
CAACAGTAGCTTGAGGTCTTATCCATACACCATGTAACCTTTTCAATTGCATGTTGATTCACAATTGATTCTCCAAATATCAGAGTGGTTTTTGCAGATTCTTCATAACCAAATGAAACCTTGAAATGTTTAAGAATCTTGGTGATCAACTGTGGATAAGGCAACATAAGCTTGCTCTGTGAAGCTTCCAGCATGTGCCTTAGCACAATCCAAGTCCACTCTCTCCATAGCTCTTTAGATAAGCCCCATAACAGTAGTATGTCCAACTTCTAGACTACTGCATGGTTCCTAATCTTGGTACAGCATACGAGTAAGTGTGTACATCAACATCCTATGTTGTACCTTCATTTGACCAATGGGCAATGAAATAGATTCAACGAACCCATCGATCATCAGGTCCTTTACTGCTGCATGCCTGTCAATAGATTCTTCCCAACCTTCGTCAGCCGTATCAGCTTCCGAACTGCCATCGATAGACTTGCCGCAAAATGGCAATCCTGACAAGGTAGAGAAATCATCAAAGGATATAGCAATCCTTTTTCCTTTAACTTGAGCAGTAAAACCCTTCTTCAGTCAACTTGAAAGTAGAGTAAAATTCCCTTATCAGCCTTGGGTAACTATCAAGTGTAGATGAAAGAAAGCTCTCAAGTCCATGAAATCTGAGATGATTCTGAAACGTGAATTCAACATTATCAAAGTATGCAAAATCCATAGTTCTCGCCTCATGGATTTTTCTCTTTACAAATCTGCTGTATAGAGGGTTGTGCCTCCTTTTCCTTGGTGCAAGGACTTTCTTGGGAGGGGGTGAGGATATAGGTTTCTTCTTCCTCTTTTGAGAGATTTCCTTCATGGGCATCAGCCATGAGTTTTTCTGTTGGGGGTTCCTTACGTTTCTTAGTCTTCTCTGGGATGGGTGCAGGAGCCTTGCCTTTGTCTTTGGCAAGAATTTTATGAGTGGTATTGGTACTCTCTTTGTTAGAGTGGGTGGGGGTGAGGTGTTTCACTTGTAGAAGAAGATGAAGGTGAAGGAGTACGAGCCTGGGTTTGTTTCACGCGTGCCATACTCGTAGCTTGATGTAGATTAAATGTAGGTAGAATGTAGATTGAGTGTAGATATCAAAACAATAACAATAGTAGAGACAGAAGGATGAAGCAGATTGAGAAAATTTGTGAAAACTGAGGAAAAGCAGTGCAGAAATCGATTGAGAACTGTTCCTATTTAAACACTTAATCATGTAAATCGATTCCCAAATCGATTAGGTTACCGTTACTGGTAATGTCAATCGATTTCGTAATTATTACTCATAACGGCTAGTCACAACGGTTATATTTCAAATCGATTTCCAATCGAATTCCAGTTTTACTTAATCGATGTCCAAATCGATTGTCGTAACGTTAAAAGACGAACTAATCGATTTCCCAATCGACGCTCGGGCAAGTTAAAAAAAAATTTTCTGAACTTTGAATTCTGGGGTCAAAGCAATCGATTCCCAAATCGATTTTATAAACCATTTACCATGCAGGTAATCGATTTAACTGAAGAAACAACTGCAAACACCAGAAATCCCATGATCATACCTCACTAGGATCAATAATCCCTAGTTTCATCCTTATATACAGAAAGCTTTCTCTTGGTAAAAGCTTTTTGTGAAGATGTCCGCTAACTGTTCGGCAGTGTTAACATACTCAAGCTTAATGATTCCATTTTGAAAGTGGTCTCTTATAAAATGATGTCTTACTTCAATGTGTTTGGTCCTAGAGTGCATTACTGGATTCTTGGTTATACTTATTGCACTTGTGTTATCACACATGATAGGTATTGTTCCCAAATCAACACCAAAGTCCAATAAATGCTGTTTCATCCACAGAATCTGAGCACAACAGCTCCCAGCTGCAATATATTCAGCTTCATCAGTAGATAACGCAATGCTTGTTTGCTTCTTACTAAACCAAAACACTAGAGAATTTCCAAGCAGATGACAAGTTCTTGAGGTACTTTTCCTGTCGAGTTTACAACCGGCAAAGTCTGAATCTGAGTAACCAATCAAGGTACATGTTGATCCTTTTGGATACCACAATCCAAGACTCTTAGTTCCTACCAAGTATCTGAAAATTCTCTTAACTGCACTGAAGTGAGATTCCTTTGGATTTGATTGATACCTTGCACACATACAAACACTGAACATGATGTCTGGTCGGCTTGCTGTAAGGTAGAGCAGAGATCCAATCATACCACGAAATCTAGTAACATCTACAGGTTTACCTTTCTCATCTTGGTCTAAGAAATTTCCTTGACTCATGGGTCTATCAATGGACTTAAGATTTCAAAGTTAAATTTCTTTATCAAATCAGAACAGTATTTAGATTGCTTGCTTTGGTTAATTTGAAATCCCAAGAAATATGACAGTTCACCCATCATTGACATTTCAAATTTACCTTTCATCAAATTTTCAAATTCTTTGCACAGTTTATTATTAGTAGATCCAAATATTATGTCATCAACATATACTTGGACAAGCAAGATATCATTTCCAGTTGTTTTTGTGAAAAGGGTCTTGTCAACATTTTGTCTTAAAAAGTTTTGTTGAATAAGGAAATTGCTGAGCTTCTCATACCAAGCTCTTGGAGCTTGTTTTAACCCATAGAGGGCCTTTGAGAGCTTATGCACATGATTAGGAAAATCAGGATTTCCAAAACCAGGTGTTTGGCTAACAAAAACTTCCTCTTGAAAGTCACCATTGAGAAAGGCACTTTTCACGTCCATTTGATAAAGATTAAAGTCCATTATACAAGCATAAGCCAATAAAATTCTTATGGCTTATAATCTAGCTACTGGGGCATAGGTTTCATCAAAATATATTCCCTCCTCTTGACTATAACCCTTGGCTACTAGTCTAGCTTTGTTCCTTGTTATCACACCATTCTCATCCAACTTGTTTCTGAACACCCATCTGGTTCCTATGACATGCTTACCTCTGGCCTAGGTACTAAACTCCACACCTTGTTTCTCTCAAAATGGTTTAAACTCCTCTTGCATAGCAGCAAGTATCCACTCACTATCTAACAGGGCTTCCTTAATGTTCTTAGGTTCAATCTGAGATACAAAGGCTGTAAAGTTACAAAACTGACTAAGGCTTCTCCTAGTTGCAACACTTTAGAGATATCGCCTATAATGTTGTCAAAAGGGTGGTTTCTGTTGAACTTCCATTCCTTAGGCAACTCACTGGTTTCTATAGGTTCTACAAGGTCTGATCTAGTTGGAGGGTCAGCTATAGGTTGTTCTAGTGGTTCAGATTCTACAACTTCGTCCAAAATATCATCAACCTTAGAAGGAGTTTTGTTCAAGTTTTCTGAAAATGATTCATCAAACTTTACATGAACTGACTCTTCTATGGTCTTTGTTCTTTTTTTGTAGATTTTATAGGCCTTACTAGTTTGGGAATATCCTAGAAAGATTCCTTCATCTGCCTTAGGGTCAAACTTTCCTAGGTGTTCCTTGCCATTGTTCAACACAAAGCACTTACAACCAAAGATTCTAAAGTAGGAAAGGTTTGGTTTTCTACCCTTGTAAAGCTCATAGGGTGTTTTCCTAAGCAGGGGCCTAATGAGAACTCTATTTACAACATGAGTGGCTGTACTAATTGCATCTGCCCAAAAGTACTTAGTAGGTTGGAGTCCTTAAGCATGGTCCTAGCTAACTCTTCTAGGGATCTATTTTTCCTCTCCCTACCCCATTCTGCTGTGGTGTCTAGGGGGCAGAATATATGTGGTTGATTCATGTAGTTCACAATAATTTTGAAAAGCATCATTTTGGAATTCACCTCCATGATCACTTTTTAATTGAAACAATTTTCTGATCATTCTCATTTTGAACGAAAGCAGCAATTTCTAAAACTGAGAATGTATCACTTTTATGAGCTAGAAATAAGTCCATGTGAACCTTGAGTAATCATCAACCAGCACATATCCATACAGGTTTCCACCTAAACTCTTAACTTGGGCAGGTCCAAAAAGGTCCATGTGAACTAGTTGCAAAACTCTATTTGTTCTAACCAAGTCTATAGAGGGAAATGGAGTCTTAACCATTTACTCTTCTCACATGGATCCTCACTGTGACTTGATCAATCGATTTAACAGTCGATTGGTTTCAATCAGTTTTTGATTTGTGATATGTACAATCGATTTGCCAATCGATTAGCCTGAAAACAGGTTGCCACTGACTTGTGCAATTTTCATTTCTAATTGTGCCAGTCGATTGCCTAATCGATTATACAATCACAAACAGTTATGTTTCCTTTCACCCTTGTTATGAAATCGATTGCCCAATCGATTTACTCAGTCAATGATCAACTTTTGTTGATTTCTTGTGTTCCAAGCAATTTGTATCAAGTGTGTAGGATTGAATTCTTGTTCCTGAAATCTTGCTCAGTTAAAAGGTTAGATTTATCATATGATGTTGAACATTGTATGTTTGTTAATTATGTCAAAATTAGGATTCAAGGACTAAATTCCAACATAATCTTCCGTATACTATAAGTTCATTTGTGTTATTGGATTAACATTTAGGTTATTTATGTCCTCCCTAGGTTTATTCTAGTCCAATAAGGGTTTTTGAACAATCTTGTGCATCCAATAAGTTTATTTGTGTCACTGGATTAACATTTAGGTCATTTTCTTCCTCCCTAGGCTTATTCTAGTCCAATTATGGTTTTTAACCAATCTTTTGCATCCAATAGGTGTGTTTGATTGGTTAATAGGTCATTGGATTATCATTTTTGTCATATTCGTCCTCCCTAGTCTTATTCTAGTCCAATTAGGGTTTTTAATCAATCTTGTGCATCCAATAAGTAAATGTTTGTCATTGGATTAACATTTACGTCATTTTCGTCCTCCATAGGCTTATTCTAGTCCAATTAGGGTTTTTACCCATTTTTGTGCATCCAATAAGTTTATTTTTGTCATTGGATTAATATTTAGGTCATTTTCGTCCACACTCGCCTTATTCTAGTCCAATTATGGTTTTTAACCGATCTTGTGCATCAAATTAGTTCGTTTGTGTCATTAGATTAACATTTAGGTCATTTTCGCCCTCCCTAAGCTTATAGTACTCCAATTAGGGTTTTGAACCAATCTTGTGCATCCAATAGGTTTGTTTGTTTCATTGGATTAACATTTAGGTCCTTTGCGTCCTCCCTAGGCTTATGCTAGTCGAATTAGGGTTTTTAACAATTCTTGTTCATCCAGTTAGTTTTTTTTTTTTTTCATTAGATTAAAATTTAGGTCATTTTCGTCCTCACTCACCTTATTCTAGTCCAATTAGGGTTTTTAACCAATCTTGTGCATCAAATGAGTTCATTTGTGTCACTAGATTATCATTTAGGTCATTTTCGTTATCTCTAGGCTTAGTCTTGTCCAATTAGGGTTTTGAACCAATCTTGTAATCTTGTGGATCCTATAAGTTCATTTGTGTTATTGGATTAACATTTAGGTTATTTCTGTCCTCCCTAGGCTTACTCTAGTCCAATTAGGGTTTTTGAACAATCTTGTGCATCCAATAAATTCATTTCTGTCACTTGATTAACATTTAGGTTATTTTCTTCCTCCCTAGGCTTATTCTAGCCCAATTAGGGTGTTTAACCAATCGTTTTCATCCAATAGGTGTGTTTGATTCATTTGTGTCATTGGATTAATATTGCAGTTACTTTCGTCCTCCTTAGGCTTATTCTTTTCAACTTGATGTTTTTAATCATTCTTGTTCATCTATTAAGTTCATTTGTCTCATTGGATTAATATTTAGGTCATTTTCGTCTTCCCTTGGCTTATTTTAGTCCAATTAGGGTTTTTAACAAATCTTGTGCATCCAATTGGTGTTTTTGTATCATTGGATTAACATTTATGTCATTTTTATCTTCCCTAGGATTATTGTACTCCAGTTAGGGTTTTTATCCCATCTTGTGCATCCAATAAGTTCATTGGTGTCATTGGATTTACATTGAAGATATTGTCGTCCTCCCTATATTTAGGTCATTTTCATTCTCCCCAAGCTTAGTCTAGTCCAATTAGGATTTTGAACCAATCTTCTAATCTTTCGTATCCTATAAGTTCATTTGTGTTATTGGATTAACATTTAGATTATTTTTGTCCTCCCTAGGTTTATTCTAGTCCAATTAGGGTTTTTGAACAATCTTGTGCATCCAATAAGTTTATTTGTGTCACTGGATTAACATTTAGGTCATTTTCTTCCTCCATAGGCTTATTCTAGTCCAACTATGGTTTTTAACCAATCTTTTGCATCCAATTGGTGTGTTTGATTGGTTAATAGGTCATTGGATTAACATTTTTGTCATATTCGTCCTCCCTAGTCTTATTCTAGTACAATTAGGGTTTTTAATCAATCTTGTGCATCCAATATGTAAATTTTTGTCATTGGATTAACATTTACGCTATTTTCGTCCTCCCTAGGCTTATTCTAGTCCAATTAGGGTTTTTACCCATTCTTGTGCATCCAATAAGTTTATTTTTGTCATTGGATTAATATTTAGGTCATTTTCGTCCACACTCGCCTTATTCTAGTCCAATTAGGGTTTATAACCGATCTTGTGCATCAAATTAGTTCGTTTGTGTCATTAGATTAACATTTAGGTCATTTTCGCCCTCCCTAAGCTTATAGTAGTCCAATTAGGGTTTTGAACCTGATCTTGTGCATCCAATAGGTTTGTTTGTGTCATTGGATTAACATTTAGGTCCTTTGCGTCCTCCCTAGGCTTATGCTAGTCGAATTAGGGTTTTTAACAATTCTTGTTCATCCAATTAGTTTCTTTTTTTCATTAGATTAACATTTAGGCCATTTTTGTCCTCACTCACCTTATTCTAGTCCAATTAGGGTTTTTAACCAATCTTGTGCATCAAATCAGTTCATTTGTGTCACTGGATTATAATTTAGGTCATTTTCGTTCTCTCTAGGCTTAGTCTTGTCCAATTAGGGTTTTGAACTAATCATGTAATCTTGTGGATCCTATAAGTTCATTTGTGTTATTGGATTAACATTTAGGTTATTTCTGTCCTCCCTAGGCTTACTCTAGTCCAATTAGGGTTTTTGAACAATCTTGTGCATCCAATAAATTCATTTGTGTCTCTTGATTAACATTTAGGTTATTTTCTTGTCCCTAGGCTTATTCTAGCCCAATTAGGGTGTTTAACCAATCGTTTTCATCCAATAGGTGTGTTTGATTCATTTGCGTCATTGGTTTAATATTGCAGTTATTTTCGTCCTCCTTAGGCTTATTCTAGTCCAATTAGGGTTTTTACCCATTCTTGTGCATCCAATAAGTTTATTTTTGTCATTAGATTAATATTTAGGTCATTTTCGTCCACACTCGCCTTATTCTAGTCCAACTACGGTTTTTAACCAATCTTGTGCATCAAATGAGTTCATATGTGTCATTAGATTAACATTATGGTCATTTTCGCCCTCCCTAAGCTTACTGTAGTCCAATTAGGGTTTTAAACCAATCTTATGCATTCAATAGGTGTGTTTGTGTCATTGGATTAACATTTAGTTCCTTTTCGTCCTCCCTAGGCTTATGCTAGTCGAATTGAGGTTTTTAAAAATTCTTGTTCATCCAATAAGTTCATTTGTGTCATTTGTATAACAATTAGGTCATTTGTGTCCTCCCTAGGCTTTTAACCAATCTAGTGTATCTAATAAGTTCATTTGTGTCATTGGATTAATATTTACGTCATATTCGTCCTCCCTAGGCTTATTCTAATCCAATTAGGGTTTTTTTCAATTCTTGTGCATCCAATTAGTTTATTTTTTTCATTAGATTAACATTTAGGTCATTTTCGTCCTCACTCGCCTTATTCTAGTCCAATTAGCGTTTTTAACCAATATTGTGCTTCAAATTAGTTCATTTGTGTCACTGGATTATCATTTAAGTCATTTTCATTCTCTCTAGGCTTACTCTAGTCGAATTAGGGTTCTTAATCAATATTGTGCTTCCAATCAGTTCATTTGTGTCATTGGATTAACATTTAGGTCATTTTCGTTCTCCCCAAGATTAGTCTAGTCCAATTAGGGTTTTAAACCAATCTTCTAATCTTTCGTTTCCTATAAGTTCATCTGTGTTATTGGATTTACATTTAGGTTATTTCTGTCCTCCCTAGGTTTATTCTAGTCCAATTAGGGTTTTTGAACAATCTTGTGCATCCAATAAGTTTATTTGTGTCTCTGGATTAACATTTAGGTCATTTTCTTCCTCCCTAGGCTTATTCTAGTCCAATTATGGTTTTTAACCAATCTTTTGCATCCAATAGGTATGTTTGATTGGTTAATAGGTCATTGGATTAACATTTTTGTCATATTCGTCCTCTGTAGTCTTATTCTAGTCCAATTAGGGTTTTTAATCAATCTGGTGCATCCAATATGTAAATTTTTTTCATTGGATTAACGTTGACGTCATTTTCGTCCTCCTTAGGCTTATTCTAATCCAATTAGGGTTTTTACCCATTCTTGTGCATCCAATAAGTTTATTTTTGTCATTGGATTAATATTTAGGTCATTTTCGTCCACACTCGCCTTATTCTAGTCCAATTAGGGTTTTAACCGATCTTGTGCATCAAATTAGTTCGTTTGTGTCATTAGATTAACATTTAGTCATTTTCGCCCTCCCTAAGCTTATGGTAGTCCAATTAGGGTTTTGAACCAATCTTGTGCATCCAATAGGTTTGTTTGTGTCATTGGATTAACATTTAGGTCCTTTGCGTCCTCCCTAGGCTTATGCTAGTCAAATTAGGGTTTTTAACAATTCTTGTTCATCCAATTAGTTTATTTTTTTCATTAGATTTACATTTAGGTCATTTTTCGTCCTCACTCACCTTATTCTAGTCCAATTAGGGTTTTTAACCAATCTTGTGCATCAAATGAGTTCATTTGTGTCACTGGATTATCATTTAGGTCATTTTCGTTCTCTCTAGGCTTAGTCTTGTCCTATTAGGGTTTTGAACCAATCTTGTAATCTTGTGGATCCTATAAGTTCATTTGTGTTATTGGATTAACATTTAGGTTATTTCTGTCCTCCCTAGGCTTACTCTAGTCCAATTAGGATTTTTGAACAATCTTGTGCATCCAATAAATTCATTTGTGTCACTTGATTAACATTTAGGTTATTTTCTTGTCCCTAGGCTTATTCTAGCCTAATTAGGGTGTTTAACCAATCGTTTTCATCCAATAGGTGTGTTTGATTCATTTGTGTCATTGGACTAATTTTGCAGTTATTTTCGTCCTCCTTAGGCTTATTCTTTTAAACTTGATGTTTTTAACCATTCTTGTGCATCTATTAAGTTCATCTGTCTCATTGGATTAACATTTAGGTCATTTTCGTCTTCCCTTGGCTTATTTTAGTCCAATTAGGGTTTTTAACCAATCTTGTGCATCCAATTGTTGTTTTTGTATCATTGGATTAACATTTATGTCATTTTCGTCTTCCCTAGGATTATTCTAGTCCAGTTAGGATTTTTATCCAATCTTGTGCATCCAATAAGTTCATTTGTGTCATTGGATTTTCAATTAAGTTATTGTCGTCCTCCCTATACTTATTCTAGTCCAATTAGGGTTTTTAATCAATCTTGTGCATCCAATAAGTAAATTTTTGTCATTGGATTAACATTTACGTCATTTTCGTCCTCCCTAGGCTTATTCTAGTCCAATTAGGGTTTTTACCCATTCTTGTGCATCCAATAAGTTTATTTTTGTCATTGGATTAATATTTAGGTCATTTACGTCCACACTCGCCTTATTCTAGTCCAATTAGGGTTTTTAACCAATCTTGTGCATCAAATTAGTTCGTTTGTGTCATTAGATTAACATTTTGGTCATTTTCGCCCTCCCTAAGCTTATAGTAGTCCAATTAGGGTTTTGAACCAATCTTGTGCATCCAATAGGTTTGTTTGTGTCAGTGGATTAACATTTAGGTACTTTGCGTCCTCCCTAGGCTTATGCTAGTCAAATTAGGGTTTTTAACAATTCTTGTTCATCCAATTAGTTTATTTTTTTCATTAGATTAACATTTAGGTCATTTTCGTCCTCACTCACCTTATTCTAGTCCAATTAGGGTTTTTAACCAATCTTGTGCATCAAATGAGTTCATTTGTGTCATTGGATTATCATTTAGGTCATTTTCGTTCTCTCTAGGGTTAGTTTTGTCCAATTAGGGTTTTGAACCAATCATGTAATCTTGTGGATCCTATAAGTTCATTTGTGTTATTGGATTAACATTTAGGTTATTTCTGTCCTCCCTAGGCTTACTCTAGTCCAATTAGGGTTTTTGAACAATCTTGTGCATCCAATAAATTCATTTGTGTCACTTGATTAACATTTAGGTTATTTTCTTCCTCCCTATGCTTATTCTAGCCCAATTAGGGTGTTTAACCAATCGTTTTCATCCAATTAGGTGTGTTTTGTTGATTATTATGACCTCCAAATAATTAGAAAATGTCAGTCTTTAATCAAATTAAAGCAGCAGTACATACACAGCGGAATTATAATGCGGCATACACGATTAGCAATTAAAAGTAAAAAGATAAAGGATAGAATGCACCAAGATTTATCCTGGTTCAGTTGTCAACGAGACAACCTACATCCAGTCCTGACAATCCAACTGGATTTCAGCTTTTTTCTCCACTAGAAAGAATTGTGAGTTGTTTACAGACTGTCCAGTTGCCTCGAAAGCTATCTATCTCTCACAATATCTTTCCTATTGCTCACCCTTGATCCTTGTAGTCAATCAGCAGACTCACACAAAATCAAAGTACGGCTCCTTCTTGATGAGGCCTCTCACCCAAGAAGATCGCCACCAGTTTCTAGCTGGATTTCTAGCAGTCGTTTTCTTTACAAAGTATTTATTTCAAACAAAATAAAAGAAGTAGTAAAAGAAGTCTTCAATCTTGAACAATGTGTCTTCTCACAAATCTGGTTATTCAAGAATGGATTATGAGAACATTGTCTTTTCTCTCAAGAATACTTTTTCAGCTCTCTCAATGATTATGGATAATCTTTTTTGCTTTGATCTGAAAAAGCAATATCAGAATGTTAACAATGTGTTGTATTGTATTAATGAGAGTTTTTGAGTGTTTATCACTTTTCATGAATTGTTTTTGAGAGTTTGATTGAAAACAGTTATATAGTTTCTGAAAAACACCTAATAAATCGATTTGCCAATCGATTCATTAAAGTTATAAAATAGGTCTAATCGATTTGCCAATCGATTCATTAAAGTTATAAAATAGGTCTAAATCGATTTGCCAATCGATTATCGCGGGTCTTGTTTTTCTTGATTCTTGAAACTACATAAGCCAATCGATTTATCAATCGATTCTTTAAACAAACTCTTTTCAGTGAATTGTGTTAAGACTTATATGCATCGATTTCATAATCGATTGCAGGTGTTTTGTCCAAAGTAAAAATCACACCAATCGATTACTTAATCGATTTATTAAGTCTCATAATCGATTTACAAATACTCAGAATCGATTTGGCCACAAGCTCAAAGTTCACTGTGATTTCAAAAAGGTTCTTTCAATCGATTTGCCAATCGATTGTGTTCAAGACAGTGACTTAGCTATTTTGATGTTAATCGAAGTGCCAATCGATTTGTTTGTATTTGCCTGAAAAGTTCTTACCTGATATTTAGTTCAATCGATTTCCCAATCGATTGCAACCAAACTTAACATGATTGAAATTCACACAATAGATTGTCCAATCGATTGTGTTTGTCACAAGTTAAGTTATTTTTCAAATATTATCTAAGTAATCGATTTGCCAATCGATTACCCTAGAAATTGGATTCTCACTGTGACTTGATCAATCGATTTGCCAGTCGATTGGTTTCAATTAGTTTTACTTTGTGATGTGTACAATCGATTTGCCAATCGATTAGCCTGTAAAAAACAGGGTGCCACTGACTTGTGCAATTTTCATTTCTAATTGTGCCAGTCGATTGCCTAATCGATTTATACAATCACAAACAGTTATGTTTCCTTACACCCTTGTTATGAAATCGATTTACTCAGTCAATGATCAACTTTTGTTGATTTCTTGTGTTTCAAGCAATTTGTATCAAGTGTGTAGGATTGAATTGTTGTTCCTGAAATCTTGCTCAATTAAAATGTTAGATTTATCATATGATGTATGAACATTGTATGTTTGTTAATTATGTCAAATTAGGATTCAAGGACTAAAGTCCAACAATCTCCCCCTTTTGCATAAGTGACAATCATACAATTTTAACTTGAGTTGAGCATTTCAAGACATAATATTAACAACAATCATAGCATATATGTACCATTACCATATCATAGAAACAGAAGTATCAGAGCATCTTAGCATAACAGTACACATGCTATTATATTTAAAATAATTCATTAAACAGTCATCAGCGCAAAGTCATCAGAGGAAGTAAATGCAACAAATGTTAGCAAGTTATAATTTTTCTCCCCCTTTGTCAGTTAAGGCAAAAAGACAGAGAAGAAAAAAAAATTCCTCCCCCTATGTTAAAGAACATAAGCAATGGGGATTGAAATCATAAAACATTGTATATCAAAGCAATGAAAATCAGAGCAATTAATGAGCATATCAAAGGATTAATACAGATGAATTCAGAGAGTGATGAGATAAATGTTTTAGTTCATTATAGATATAGATCAAATGAGTACAACAAGTCATAGCAAAACAGCACAGATCCTAAACTCCTAAGCTCCTAGTCTAGGCTGGTCTCACTATTATCTACGGGGAAGGCAGAGACCGCTGTATTACCCTCAGCAGGTGTCTCCTCAACGTGAGTCTCAGGGTGATCTAGGGGAGTTGGGTTAGGTTCCTCTGCTGCTTGACGACCGATGTCTGCAATGTCTTCAAATGACAGCTTGATTCCCAAGTGAGCTTGAATCGCATCCACATCCTGAACAACCGAATTCAAGGATGCCTGTAGAGTCCTTAAGTTAGCTTCCATTCTGGACTGTGATTCTAGCATCTTGCATTGTGTGCCATCTGAGCTTCTATGAATTCCATTATCTTAGCACAAAAATAGGAGAGGGCTGAGGCAGTAGCAGTTTGAGTCTGAGGTTGTGGCTGAGGTTGTGCTGGTTCAACAGTAGCCTGAGGTCTTATCCATATACCATGTAACCTTTTCAATTGCATTTTGATTCACAATTGATTCTCCAAATATCAGAGTGGTTTTGCAGATTCTTCATTAACAAACGAAACCTTGAAATGTTTTAAGAATCTTGGTAATCAGCTGTGGATAAGGCAACATAAGCTTGCTGTGAAGCTTCTCCAGCATGTGCCTTAGCACAATCCAAGTCCAGCTCATCCTGAGCTCCTTTGATAAATGCCCATAACAGTAGTATGTCCAGTTTCTGAACTACTGCATGGTTGCCTGAATGAGGTACAAGCATCCTGGTCAGCGTGTACATCAACATCGACATGTTGACCTTCATTTGACCGATAGGTAAAGAAATGGTTTCCACAAAACCATCAATCATCAGGTCCTTTACTGCAGCATGCTTCAACAGATTCTTCCCAACCTTCGTCAGCCGTATCAGCTTCAGAACTGCCGTCGATAGATTTTCCGTAAAAAGGCATCCTGATAAGATAGAAAAATCATCAAATGACATAGCAATCTTTTTTACCTTTGACTTGAGCCTTAAAACCTTCTTCTGTCAGCTTAAACGTAGAATAAAATTCCTTATTTTCAACGTGGATAACTGTCGAGTGTAGAAGATAGAAAAGCTCTCAAGACCGTGAAAACCGTAGATGATTCTGAAACGTAAAAACCGTCAGTATCAAAGTATGCAAATCCAGAGTTTCTACCCTCATGGATTTTTCTCTTCAGAAAATCTGATTGTATAGAAGGTTCAACATCTTTTTCTTTGGATGCGGGTACTTTCTTGGCAGGGGGTGAGGAAACAGATTTCTTCTCCTCTTTTGTGAAATTACCTTCATGGCATCAGCCATGAGTTTTTCGTTGGGGTTTCCTTTCGCTTTTTAGGCTTTCTTGAATAGGAGCGGGTGCCTTGCCTTTGTCTTTGGGCATGTATTTTATGTGTAGGTATTGGTACTCTTTTTGTTTTGTTAGATTGTATGGTGAGTGAAGGGTTTTCACTATTTGAAGATGATGAAGGTGAAGGAGTGTTGCCTGGGTTTGTTTTACTCTTGCCATACTCGTGTATTGGAGTAGATTAGAATGTAGATTGAGTGTAGATAGCAAGAAGTTAGCACAAAATAACATATAGCAGAGACAGAAGGATGAAGTAAACAGAGAAAATTGGTGAAAACTGAAGAAATGCAGTGCAGAAATCGAGTTGAGAAACACTGTTCCTATTTAAACCCTTAATCGTGTAAATCGATTCCATCAAATCGATTAGGTTACACGTTACTGGTAAATGTCAATTCGATTTAGTAATTATACTCATAACGGCTAGTTACAAACCACGGGTCTTATTTGAAAATCGATTCCAAATCGAATTCCAGTTTTACTTAATCGATGTCCAACTCGATTGTCTTAACGTAAAAAAGAACTAGTCGATTTCCCAATCGACGCTCGGCAAGTTAAAAAAAAATAAAATGATCTATTTCTTCTGAACTTTGAATTCTGGGGTTAAAGCATCGATTCCCAAAATCGATTTTATAAACCATTTACCATGCTGGTAATCGATTTTCCAAATCGATTTAACATGAAGAGACAACTGCAAACACCAGAAATCTCATGATCATACCTCACTAGGATCAATGATCCCTAGTTTCATCCTTATATACAGAAAACTTTCTCTTGGTAAGCTTTTGTGAAGATGTCAGCTAACTGTTCAGCAGTGTTAACATACTCAAGCTTAATGATTCATTTTGAAAGTGATCTCTTATAAATGATGTCTTACTTCAATGTGTTTGGTCCTGGAGTGCATTACTGGATTCTTGGTTTATTACTTATTGCACTTGTGTTATCACACATGATAGGCACTGTTCCCAAGTCACACCAAAGTCCAATAAGTGCTGTTTCATCCAAAGTATCTGGCACAACAACTCCCCGCTGCAATATATTCAGTCTTCAGCAGTAGTAAAGCGATGCTTGTCTGTTTCTTCAATAAAGTAAGTGGATTTAATACCTAGCCAGTAGGGTAAGCAATCATAAACCAGTATATGGGTGTCTCAGAAACAGTTGGTCATAGATAATTCTGTAGATAACAAGGAACAAACATAGTACTATACAAGGTATATCAGGAAGAAGAGGGAATAATTTTGTAAACCGTATGCCCCGGAGCTAATTAGAACCATAAGAATTTTATTGGGCCTATGCTTTTTATGGACTTTAATCTTTATCAATGGAGTGTGAGAAAAAAGTAGCACTTTACTCAATGGTGACCTTCAAGAGGAAGTTTTGTGTTAGCCAAACACCTGGTTTTGAACAATCCATATTTTCACAATCATGTGTATAACCGCTCTTAAAGGCCTCATTAGGGTTAAACAAGCTCCAAAGAGCTTGTATGAGAAGCTCAACAATTACCTTATATCAACAAAACTCTTTAAGAGGAATGTTGACAACCCTTTTCACAAAAAAACTACTGAAATGATATCTGCTTGTCAAGTATAATGTATGATGACATAATATTTTGATCTACAAAACATAAACTGTGCAAAAATTTGAAAATTGATGAAAGGTAAATTTGCCAAATGTCAATGATGGGTGAAACTTCAATTTTGGATTTAAATTAACCAAAGCAAGCAAAATCATATTCATTGTCAATCTAAATACTGTTCTAATTTGATAAGAAATTAACTGGAAAAATCTTAAATTCTCATTATAACACAGAAGTCAAGAACAATTCTATAGACCGAGATGAGAAAGTAAACCTAGTAGATGTATTACTAGATATTGTGGATATTACTGATAGATCTCTGCTCTACGTTACAGCAAGCACGACCGACATCATGTTTTAGTGTTTGTATGTGTAGCAAGTATCAATCCAAATCACAAAGAATCTCACTTCTGCAAGTAAGTAAGAGAATTTTCAATACTTAGGATAGGAAACTACAGTATTGGATTGTGATATCAAAAGGAGATCAACTCTGTACATTTGATATGTGTACTCAGATTCAGAACTTTGCCGGAACTGTAAACTCGACAGGAAAAGTACTATCAGGAACTTTACATACTTGGAAACTCTCTTGTTGTCCCTGAT
>PGTU02009074.1:0-12508 GCA_002896215.2 Cicer echinospermum
TATAATAAAATCGATCAACACATAAATATTTTCTACCCAAGAACTACGTGTGTTTTGTTTCCCTATGCCTGGGATACGTATGAGCAATGGTCTCCCTTGTCAAACAAATTAATAAAACAAATATTATTTTTTTCTTCATAATGTAAAATAATTTAATTTTTTCTTATTCTTTTGGGGTAAAAATAAATAAATAAATAGATAAATAATAGTGTGCTATATAATAATTATTAGGAGTAACCGTTTTAACAGACGATTGTAGCATAATACTCCCTCTCGTAATCGACTCCCGAATCCAGAATTTTTTTATTCAAAAATATTATTTAGGTTTTTATCCAATTTTTCCTTTAATAAAAATAATTGGTGGCGACTTTTTATTTTCGCGGACAAACCGGACGCACAACTATGAAGAAAGTGCTAACCAAAATTGTTAGCATGTTCAATAGTGTTTCCAACTGGAATTAACTTTACTTTTTAAAAATTTTAAGTTTTTCGTTTCAAATTTATTCAAATGGTCAGGTAAAATTGATCTTAATAATTCAATAGATAAATGATAATACACAAGTGTTTGTTGAACTTTCATCTCCTATAGAAAAATTTGAAACCGATTTCTATAACGTGAATTTGTGCCCACGATAAACCATCATGATTTCTACAAACTAAATGAAAATATTTTCCATGTAACCCAAGTAATCAATTTTTTTTTAAAAAAAAACTCCTCTTTAGTCCTTAATAAGAGGCCTTTTCTAAGGTTGTTGTGTCCTTGATACAAAAAAAGTACAACTTTTAATATGTAAATATTATTTAAATATTCTTTTTTTTGTCTTAATTATTGATATGTTTCCGATACAATCAGGATATGAATATTTCTCTAAAAGTGTAGAGATGAAAGGCTTAGAAAAGTTTGGATGAGATGCTTGCACATATATACATGCATACTATCTAAACCAAACCAACCAAAACAAATAAAAGGACAAAATTAGTGGATGGTTATAGAGGAAAACATGATTGAATAATAGATATATTTGTTCATAAAAATGTAATAATCGGTCAAATTAATTTTTTGATTTTTTTAAATTCATAAATATATTTTAGATATTGTAAAATATTAATCAAAATTGTCTATATTTAAATTTTTTCGTTAAAAAAACTATGTTGTCATAATTAATGGAATATATGACGCTTCTAAGTTGATATTTTATCAATGTCATATCAAAATAAACTGATTTTCTTATGGACTAATTAATCAATAATTATAATTACTCACAAAGTTTGTCATTGACATGACACAAATTGTATTGTCAAATTTGTCTTCGAAAAAAATGACATGCATTGATGTGAGTTCAACGTCGATAACCCACATATTCAATTACAATGCTACATCAAAAAATCTAACAGCAAAAGTTTATGAAGGACTGTCTTTAATTGATATTTTATAATTGTAAAAATGTATTTGACAACTAGCCAAAATTTAGAGACTAATTTTTACAGATAGTTACAATTTTAATGGGATCAATTTGTCAAATTATTTGCTAAACATATTCTATTAAGAGTGTACATAATATATATCCAATTATAAAGAATTAACCAAAGCTACATCCAAACTATTTAAAAAATATTCAAATATTTGAAGTTAATTACAAACCAATTTCATTTTGTTTTTATTTTTATGAATCGTTTTTGGTAATACAACATTTAAGAACCGGTTAATAACCAATATCCATAATATAGTAAATATTTATTTTATAACAAACTCAATTTTTAAGTTATTTTAATTATACTATTTTAATTATTTATTTAAAAATTAATTAATTTACCTATTATTAATTTACTAATAGTGGTGGTTAGAAGTTACTAATCATAGATTATGTCGTCGACTACTAGAGATTATTGTCAAATTCCATGAAATTGCCACAACTCCATCTCAGACCACCGTGTTTGTCATTGGAGATCCATCGATTGACCACTACTCCATTTGTCAGAACTCTGGTGGACACCATATTTCATCCACAAACCATATTATTAAACATAATAAATAAACATTATATTAAATTACTTTTATATTTTTAAAAATTATTTATTAAAAAATTATAGAAAATCATTTTTAACTAATAAAAAAATGTTTGTTGAAAATAAAATAAAAAAGTTATTTTCAAATAAAAAATAAGAAAATATAGTTTTTTTTAATAATAAAATATTCAGCTTTAACAAAACCTATTAATATGGATCAAAACCGTCGCGGTGTTGTTCCAAACCGGCTTTTGAAAATCCTTTTATATATCCAAACCAATAAATTGGTTTTCATATTGGCTTATATGGTTTGTGAAATGACAATGTCAATTACAAGAAAAGAATTTGAATTGTAATTCTCCCTTTTTAATTAATTTCTTCTTGATTTAAATTTAGTTAACACAGATCAATCTTGATTTTTAAAACACAACAAAAGCAAAACGTTTTTGGTTAGTGAAATCATCAAATTAATTTCCCTACGTGATCTATTATAAGTGAATCATAAGTATATAGAGATAAGGGAAAGAAAATCACACATAAATATATCACGGTTCACCCAAGTTGGGTACATTCAGTCCTCAAAGTTGTGAGCTTTTCCACTAAAGTTTTCAACAAGATCGTTCTTGCATTTCACACTAGCTTTCCAAATAAATCTTCACAGTTGCGAGCAGAAACAAACTTGGTTTGATAAAACTGAAGGTTGTGAAGAACAATCTTTATTTTTCCAAAATTCTATTTTTATTAACCAGAATGTTCTTCGATTATCAGAATGATCTTGCTTCTTTCCAACATTATCTTGTGTTGATATGTTTAATATATATCTTTAATTAATACACTCAGAAACACCTGCTAAACAACAAAACACTTTTTAGAATCATAATTAGAAGTTTAATTTAGATGGAGCAACCCCTAAGGGAGATGAAGCCGCCTCTTGGTTCTCAAAGAATTTTTTATTTTTACTTGTTTGATATTCTATGATGATTTTAAATATTTTTATCTAAACGACTTAAATCACAAGTTTTAAATAATTTTATATATGTACGTTTTACTTGGGAATTATCCATATTTGAGATAGCATTGTTTAACATAATTCCCAAAAGATTGTAAAAACAATTATTCGTACATTTTTGTGTTTCCCTTCTAGTTGATGGTGATTGTTGTCTCCTCACTAAGTTTTTGTGGCTTACCCCTTCATGTTGTTTATTTTTTTCAGATTCACAGGCAGCTGAGTAGCAAGCTGTTAGTAGATTCAAGTCTCGACCATAGTTCTTTTTGATAGGCCTCTTTGATCGATGACCATTTTTTTGTAAAGTCTGATGTAATTGTAGCTATTTTGAGTCTAAGAAAGTCTTTTTGGGAAATTTACTAAACAATTAGTTATGCTTATTGAAATATGAATGGACTGAGTTAATACTGTAAAACATGGATCTTTGAATTTGGAATGTTGAAGTTACAGAGCATATTCTGTCGAAATTTCGTGAAAAAAATTATATATATTTTTTGAAATGGTTATTGAGAACGATTTAGTTGTTTATTTGTCATGTTGGTTTGATAAGCTTGCTAGACTAGGAGTATAGCTTGTGCGTTGATCACGACATTTAGTTTTTGGGTCGTGACACTTCCCCACACCAAAAGCATGCCTCTCGTCGTCATCTTGCAAGGCGCCTCTCGTCTTCGTCTCTTTACAGACGCCTCTCACCGTCGTCTCTTTACAGAAGCCTCTTGCTGTTGTCTCTTTACAGACGTCTCTCGCCATCGTCTCATTACAAACGCCTCCCACCATCGTCTCTTTACAAACGCCTCCCACCGTCGTCTCTTTACAAACGTTTCTCGTTGTCCTCTCTTTACATAAGGTGATGGCTCACCCTCTCGCCACTATCTCTTTATGTATCGCAATGCTCAGCCTCACCAGAAGGTCGTGTTACCCTTAACCCTCACTAGAAGGTCGCACACGCTTCATGCATCTTCTTTTTTATGCTTTGATTTTTTGTTTTGATGTATTTCAGTTTCATGTCCTACAATGTATTATGTGTGTGGTGTGATTTAGGTTTTATTTTTACACACCTAATTAGTTATGGTTTGTGTTTGCTGTAGTTATATGCTTCATCCATCTTTTTTTTTACTGTATTATGTTTGCTGTATAAACCTTTTTATTGATAGTAAAAATAATATCTTTATTTCTTTACAAGTCAAATTAGACCTGTATTATCTTTGTTTAGGGTTAAATGTTACCTGATCTGTTTGGTTAAATTTTGGGTTTGTATTTTAGATTTTATCTTTAATCCTAGTTAGCATAACTTCTAAGCTCACCTATTATCGATCCTTAAATCCCAGTGCGGTGGACGAACTTACGGCGACACTGTTGGCCATGGAAACACCTTCGATGAGTGTGACGCTTGCGGCTGCCCTTTGTTTTGGAAGTGGATTTTATGTCTAATCCGCCAATGTATTTCACCCTCTGTGTTTGTCCTTAATATGATTACCTCTTTACTTTAAATTATTTTCATTTTTTTAGTTTTTTTATATACAGTTTTCATTTTATGTTTTATTTTTTGCTTGGTAGACTGATTGGGTGGAGTTGTTGTCAATTTTTCATTTTTTTTTGTTGCCTTGTTGGACTTATTGGGTAGATTTGTTAATAGTTGTTATCCCATCTTTAATTGAGGTCACCACTTCAATTTTGGAGTATATATATGGATCATAAGGTCGACTAGGAATATATTCCACCAACTAGCTTTTAAGTTTGTGTTTCTGTCACGACCCGAAAAATAAAACAACATGACCGGCACACAAGCTATACTCCTAGCCTGGCAAGCCTATCAACTAGCTTAACAATTAAGAAAATTTAATAGTTCTAAATAACCATTTCGAAAATATATATAATTTTTCTTAAAATTTCGACAGAGTATCCTCTATAAACTTCAACGTTCCCAAAATTATAAATCCCTGTTTTACACTTTTAACTCAATCATATCTCAAAGAGGATAATCAAAATATTTAATACATTTCCCAAAACGAATTTCTAGACTCAAAAATAGCTGCAAAATACATCACCACTCAACAGATTTTACAAAAAGGGTCATCGATCAAAGAGGTCTACCAAAAAAAATATGAACGAGACTTGAATCTACTAAAAGCTTGCTACTCAGCTACCTGTGAATCTGAAAAAATATAAACAATATGAAGGGGTAAGTCACAATGACTTAATGAAGAGACAACACCCGCCACCAACTAGAAGGAAACACAAAAAAAGCACGAATAATTGTTTTACAATCTGCAGCAATTGTATTAAACAATACTACCGAAAATATAGATAATTTTCAAATAAATATACACATGATAAAATTATTAAACTTATAACTTAGCCACTAAGGGAATAAAAATAAAAATCATAAAGAAGTGAAATCAAAATGAGCACTTTAAAAAACACCATAGGAAATCAAACAAGTACAAAATATAAATTCTTGAGAACCAAGAAATGGACTTCTTCTCATTCATAGTCTTTTCCTCCCTAAGGGTGGTCTTTCCCTTAGGGGTGGCTCCATCTAACGGATATAGCCCTCTCCTCTCAATCCCACAATGCATCATCATGCATCGATGAAGGAGCTTATATTCGTTGATAACCTTCTCCTCTTACGGATGACATTTCTCATAGGAGCGACTCCATTTAACAAGTATCTCTCCTTAATCAAAACGAGGTAACTAGGTGCATCTACCGCCTTTAACGATTTAATAATTATAACAATGATTTCCAAAACACGTTTTAAAAATCATTTCTCATTTCATCATAACTCATGGAAACGTATTCAACTGTAACAATAATTCAATATTTAAAATACTTTATAACTCATAAAAATCCAAACTATTAACATATTATTTAACAAAGACCATGAAAATAAATAAAATGATGAAATTGAGAAATTCAAAGGTTGTGTTCCCCAATATTAGATAAATACTTCAACATAGAAAACGAGTAAAATCTAATAATTATAGCATAATAAAAATTATATGATAAATGAACGCCGTCTACTCACAACTTTGGAGAATCGACTACGTTTGTTCCACAAAACCTCCCAAAGCAGCCGGTAGGACATCAGTTGACAAATCTGGTAGATTTTGGTGCTACTATACAGAAATATGCAGGTTTGTAAAAAAATGAAATCAAAGCATGAGAACAATCAACTTCATATCTGAGATGCAAGGCTTAGTTCACAAAAGCTACCAAGTCAAAAACAATTTCTTTGCAAAATGATGACTGTTAGAGCGTGCGAGAACATCGATCTGAACCGAGAGCTTGACTGGGAACGAGAACTGCAAGTGCTGTTGATGATTTGTGAAAGATGATGAATTAACCTTATCCAAAAAGTGACGGTGATGGAATTATGAGAATGTGAATGTGAATTTGAATTTAAATGATCAAAATCAGAAATTCAGTGCAGAGATAAATCGACAACAAAACCACTCTCCCAGTGTGTTATTATGTAAAAGGGGATGGCATTATCGTTGAGTGGTGACAACAACATGGAGTGGTGATGGCTTAGGCTTGTTTTTTTTTTTCTTCTAGGGTACCACTAACAAAAAAAATTACTAAACCACCTATAGGATACTACCCATTTCTTACCATTCATTATTTATTAATTTATATATATATATATATATATATATATATATATTAAAAAAAAAAAAAGAAACGATGCGTTTCAATCTCCTCCCCTTAAGAAAATTGACCTCGAATTTATTGATTTTTTTCCTACTACTTACCTTGAGTTTCAAATAAGTTTGGGTACTTTGCTCGATATATATTGAGCGTAAACGTCTACTTGGTGATGTAATATAGCTACCAGATACTCAATGTATGATAAACTCTCATCTAACTGCACATCTTCATGATTAATCACATGAGAAGGGTAATGAAGATACTTATGAAGGATCAAAATATGAAAGAACGAATGAAGTCTGAGAGATCCGGGTGGAAGTGCCAAATGGTACGCTACCAGTACAACTCTCTCTAAAACATCAAATGGTTAAATGAACCATGACTTAGTTTTCTCTTTTTTTATCCAAACGTAAACCCCTTCATTGGTGAAACATGTAGGAACACATGTTCTCTCATTAAAAACTCCAATGGATGATGCCTTTTATCAGAATAATATTTTTGTCTACTTTGAGTTATAACTAAGCGACCGTGAATCAATTTACCTTTTCAAGCGTCTTGAATCAACTCTAGACCGACTAGTTCAGCTTCTCGAACTTTGAAACCATCCTATCAGAGATCTACATCATCTTTCTTACAAGGTCTCAAATGGAGCCATCTGAATACTAGATTGATAAACTATTATTGTATGCAAATTTCATCAAGGGAAATTGTTGATCCTAACTACCTCTAAGATCGAGAACACAAGCACGAAGCATATCTTCCAATATCTGTATAGTCCTTTCAGACTGGCCTTCTATCTGAGGATGAAAAGTCGTGCTAAGCTTCAATATGAGTTCCTAATGAAGTTTGGAGTGATTTCCAAAATGAGAAGTAAATTGGGACCCACGGTCAGAAATGAATAGAGACCGGTACACCATGCAAAGAGACAATTTCATCTAAATAAAACTGTAGCATGATGAAATTCAGCACAAGTAGGTCTTCACATGCAAAGAATTGTGTAAATTTGATCAATGTGATCTATAATCACCCACACCGAGTCATAACCCTTTTGGATTTGTGGTAATCTGTGTGACAAATCCATAGTGATGCGTTCCCACTTCCATTCAGGTGTTTCAACAAATTGAAATAATCCTGCCGTCTTTTGATGTTCTGCCTTTACTTGTTGGATCACTAAATACTTAGAGACAAAATATCCTATTTCTCTCTTCATCCCCTCCCACCAATACAATAATCTCAAAGTCTTGATACATCTTGTTAGAACCTAGGTGAAGAGTATACGAAGAATTTTGAGCCACCTCTAAAATTTTCGGTCCATATGCCCCCAAACATTTGGGAACACACAATCGAGCCTTCAACCTCAATAGACCATCAGAATCAACTGAAAGATATGAGTTTTACCATTCTGAACATTATTTACCATATTCACCAAGTATGAGTCTTGACTTTTGAGCTTCCTTGATATCATCAACTATGGTTGACGAATTGTGTATATATGCTTAAAAATAACCTCGAATGATCAAGTTCATATTTGAATTCCACTTTCAACAATTTTCTTGAAATTCTTTAACTATTGGCCTCTTTTACTTCTGCTATATGAGAGACTACCCATAGATTTCCTATTCAAAGCATTGCGCAACAACATTTTCCTTCCCTGGTGGTAAACATTGTGTAATCATAATCTTTCAAGAGCTCCATCCATCTTCTTTCTCTTAAATTTAAATCTCGTTGTTGAAAGATATACTAAGACTTTAATGGTCGGCGTATAAATCTCACATGTTCACCATATGGATAGTGCCTTCAAATCTAAAGAGATAAATTACTGCGTCCATTTTCAAATCAATGTCTGGATAGTTTACCTCTTGCCTCTTGAGGGTTCTACAGGCATAATGCATAAAAACTTACCTTAATGCATAAGTAAACTCAATCGAGACCAACTCTAGAAGCATAACAAAATGGGTTTTTTTAAAATGTGATTCATTTAAATCCAAAAACAGTTTGTTAGGGCATTAGTAAGCCCAAAAGACATAACTAAAATTCATAATGTTCGTAACGTGTGCACAAGTTGTCCTCTTGATATCATCCCTCTTAATCTTCAATTGGTGATACCCCGACCACAAATCAATCTTATAAAAACATGGAACTCTTTAAAGTTGGTCAAAAAACTCATCAATATGTGTTAACATGTATTATATTATTTACAATTACTTTATTCATTTGTCTATAATCTACAGGATAACCGCATGGATCCATGTTTCTTCTTTACAAATAAGACTTGTGCTCCCCAAGGAGATGAACTTGGGCGAATAAAACCTTTATTAAGAATATCTTAAAGTTGCTCCGCTTAACTCCTTAAGTTTTGCTGGGACCATACGATATGGAGGTATGGATATGGGATGGGTGTTAGGAACCAAGTACATACATAACTCAATCTCCCAATCAGTGGCAACACATGAAGTTCTTCAAGAAAAACATCTGGAAATTAACATGTTATTGAAATTTTTTTTCAATTTCTCCTCAACCACTTATGTTTCCCTTACCAAGGCTAACTATGCTTAACAACCTCTTCTCATTAACTTGCTAAGCTCTCAAGGCTTAGATTTGTTATGTGGTATCCAAAACATGTTCTCCTTTGAAACGAGAAGACTGATTGCCCCGATATCTCAAATTTCACCACTTAATTGTTATGACAACCCAAAGTTGCATGATGAAAAAGCCAACCGATCCATATCTAAAATCACATAAAATCTATCAAGTCAATAACTACTAAATCAATTGGCAACAGCTCTGCCCTCAATAGTTATATCACAAGAACGACACACTGACTTAGCAAGCAAAGTTCCTCCAATAGGTGTAGCCACAACTAAAGCTTCTCTAGAAAAGATAAAAATTTACCAAGTCGAGTAGTAAACCTCTAGAATATAAAATAATGTGTAGCTCTAGATCAAACAAAACATCAGCAACTATGGAACAAAAAGAAAGTATACTTGTAACTACTGCAATTGATGTATGAGCATCCTCACGAGTCAAGCAAACACTCGAGCCTGACCTCTTTCTGCTGGTATCAGGACTTCTACCACCAAATCCTCTACCTCCCTGTTGAGATGTCCTTGAACCTCTAACATAAGAAATTTCAACTTTGTCGCACAAATGCATAATGAGCCTGAAGAAGATGCCAAAATTGTGGTGCTGATGCATAACTAGAGGATGGATGTGTCGTGTTTATAGGGGACAATCCTCTTTGATGTGGCCTACTTGGATACACTGCTACCACACCATACCGTATCTGGAACAATTTCCAAAGTGAAACCTACCACAAATAGAACACATGTAACTTAAAAAACATCGAATGTCTCTAAGGAAAGTGGATTGTCATACTGCTCCAAAATTTGATCAACAACTCTGGCAATGTCCAGAAGACTGCCCGCTATGACCACCTCTTTGAGACATGAGCCTTTGTGCCCCTGAAACCAAACATAGATCCACCACTGCGATTCAGATAGTTATTGTAAGGAAAAGGAGGTAATAGACAAGATTCACGAAGAAACAAAGGGTGAAGGATCTTACAATAACTATCTGAATTGCGGTGGTGGATCTATGTTGGTTATCAGGGGCAACAAAGCTCATGTCTCAAAGACGAGTTATACGCGGGCAGTGTTCTGGAACACTGCAGAGTTGTAGATCAGATTCTAGAGCAGCATTCACAATCCACTTTCCCTTAGAGACATTCCGATGTTTTTAATACATGTGTTCTATTGTGGGTAGGTTTCACTTTAGAGAAATGGTTCTAGATATGGTATGGTGTGGTATCAATTTGGCCAGTAGGCCACATCAAGGAGGGACTGTCCGTTATACACGCACATCCATACTCTAGTTATGCATCAACACCAACATCTTTGGCATCTTCTCGGGCTCATTACTGCATTTGTCTGACAACTTGAAATTCTTATATTAGAGGATCAAGAATAATCTCAACAATGAGTTAGAGGATTTGGGGGTAGAGGTCTGATACTAGCTGGAAGAGGTTAGGCTCGAGTGTTTGCTTTGACTCGTCAAGATGCTCAAAGATATCTGATGCAGTAGTTACAAGTATACTTTCTATTTGTTCCAAAGATGCGCATGTTTTTTTTATCCTAAAGCTAGACATTAATTTGTATCCTCGATGTTTGCTTACTCGACTTGGTAAATCTTCATCTTTTTTAGAAGAACTTATTTGTGGCTACACCCGTTGGAGGAAATTTGGTTGCTAACTCAATGTATGTTCTTGCGATAAACACTATTGAGGCAAGGTGATACCAATTGATTTAGTAGTTATTTACTTGATAGATTTTAATGTAATTTTGGGTATGGATTAATGGGCTTTTCATCATGCAACTTTGGATTGTCCATAAAATACTGGTGAAATTTGAGAATATCGGGGCAATCAGTCGTCTTGTTTCAAGGAGAACATTGTGAGGTACCACATAACCAAATCTCATTCTTGAGAGAAAGTAAGTTAATGAGATGAGTTGTCAATCGTACTTAGCCTTGGTAAGGGTACACAAGTGGTTCAGGAGGAAATTGGAAAAAGTTCCAATAGCATGTAAATTCTAGATGTTTTTCTTGAAGAACTTCTTGTGTTACCACCTGATGGGAGATTGAGTTATGAATAGACTTGGTTCCTAACAGTCATCCCATATCCATACCTCCTTATGTATGGATCCCAAGTGAACTTAAGGAGTGAAGAAAGCAATTTTAAGATATTCTTGATAAGGGTTTTATTCTCCCAAGTTCGTCTCCTTTGGAGCAGAAGTCTTATTTGTAAAAAAGAAAGATGGATCCATGCAGTTTGACCACAAAGTAATTGTAAAAGAATAAAATACATGTAACCCACATTGATGAGTTGTTTGACAACTTCTATGAGCTCTCAATGTTTTCTAAGATTGATTTTTGGTCGGGGTATCACCAGTTGAAGATTAAGAGGATTGATATAATGAAGAAGGTTTGTGCACGCGTTTCTAGACATTATGAATTTCTGGTTATGTCTTTTGGGCTTTACTAATGCCCTAATTGATGATTATCCTAGTGGATGATGTTAGTTTTGGCTGGGATAGTGTGGCATTTTTAGATCATGTTGTGTCTAAGATGGAATAAAGTGTTGATCCAAGTAAGGTGGAAGTAGTGTAGAATTGGCCCAGACCTACCACGGTTATAAAGGAGATTAGGAGTTTTATTGGTTTAGCTGTGTTATTATCGACATTTTGATTGAATGATTTCTCAAAAAATGCATATTCTTGACAAGTTTACCTAGAAGAAAGTGTGAGTTCCGATGGACTGGATGCATGTAAGAGAATATTTTCCAAAAATTAAAGGAAGTACTTGGCGTCAGCACCTATTTGGCATTACCCTAGGTGGTGACGTTATGCAGTATATTGTTATGGTCTTCTAGATTGGTCTCAGCCTGTGTACTTATGCATAAGTAAGTTTTATTGCATATGCATCAGTAACTTAGAGGCACAAGGTAAACATCCCACACATGACTTGGAATGGTTCAGTAACTTTCTCTCTTAAGATGAGGCACTATCCATATGGTGAAACTTGTGAGATTTATACTGACCATTAAAGTCTTAAGTATACCTTTCAATAATGAGATTTGTATTTACGAGAAAGAAGATGGATGGAGTTCTTGAATATTTATGATTGCACAATCTTATACCATACAGGAAAGAAAAATGTTGTTGTTGATGGTTTGAGTAGGAAATCTATGTTTAGTCTCTCATATAGCAGAAGCAAAGATGCCAATAGTTAAAGAATTTCAAGAAATTGTTGAAACTAGATTTCAATTTGAACTTGATCATTCGAGGTAAT
>PGTU02009084.1:0-12347 GCA_002896215.2 Cicer echinospermum
TTTAATATTTAACATGTGCATTTGAGTGTGTTAAAACAAGATAGGAATCAAAGAAAGCAATCAGAAAACGCAGATTGATCTGTGAAGCAATTCTGGAAAACACAGATATGATCTGAAAGCAATTCTGGAAAACACAGATTGATCTGAAAGCAATTCTGGAAAACACAGATTGATCTTAAAGCAGTTCTGGAAAACGCAGATTGATCTTATAGCAGTTCTGGAAAACGCAGATTGATCTTATAGCAGCTCTGGAAAACAGACATCAGTCCTGGAAATAAATTTTCATCCTATACTCTCATAGAATCAACATAAGATCCATCCAAGTCATATATATTCCAGAATTTGAAGAATCAAGGCATGCTTCAATAAAAGGATATCACAAAGATCATTCTTCTTGAAAAGCAAATGCAAGTACAAGACTACAAGTAGCAAAGTACACTATTGATTTGAACTATTCTAAAGCCTGCACAAGTAACAGAAAAGCAGTACTCAAGGCTGACATACTGACACAAATCACAAAGTACAAGGCCAGTTCATCACAAACCAAAAGATCAATCTTGGATCGATCTTTTGCTACAGCTCAGCAATCTTGCTTTTGGCAGAACTTATCCAACAACTCTCTTATGACAGCTGGTCCCTTTCCAACGGACACATGAGCTGTCCTAAGCATTCTTGGAGTCTATAAATGCAGCTGCAAGTTGAAGAACAAATAACAACAATCAACACCAAGCAAAAGATCAATACTTTCAATCATACTCAAGTGTCTCAAAATCATTCTTTTAGTTTGCTGTTTTTGTTTTAATCTTTGTGTTGTAATCATTTACAACTGAGGTCTATTTACAGAATATATTTCTCAAACAAGAGTTGAAAATATCAAGATTCTAAATAGTCTCAAATCCATCACTTTGTAACTCAAGGTTGTTTTGTCAAATCTTGAGTAAATTGTAAAAATCCTTTCATGTTTTGAAAGGTAACTTGTTAAAGCCTTTCCAAAACAGTAAGGTAGAATTGAAGAAATCCTTTCTAGGTAGAAGGGTAGGAATTGTGTAAAGATCAAGATTGATCCATGAAAACCAAGAACGATCTTGGTTTGAACATTTAGTGAAAAATCTCACGGTTGTGAGGACTGGACGTAACCCGGGTTGGGTGAACCAGGATATATCCTTGTGTGATCTCTCTTTCTATCTCTATCTCTATTTATTTTATGCTTTACAATCATATTTTATATTGATAAAGTTGATATTGTTGTTTCAACAAAACCAAGATTGATCTTCATCACTGCCAAGATCAATCTTGGATTGAGATCTTATTTTTTTTACCTTCAATTGGCATCAGAGCTCGGTCTCTAAAGTTGAGCACCTAACAAGTGTTAGAGGAAAAGATTCAGGAAGAAGAAGAAATGTTAGAAGGCAACATGTGCTTAATGGAAAACTTAGAAAATAATGAGGTGATCATTTTTAAACTCTGTCCTATTTGTGAACAAATGGAAAAAGAATTTGATAATCTCTTATGTGATTCAAACATTCTTGTTCAAAAATTTGGTTTATTAAAAGAACAACTCCGCAAGGAAAAAGAAGAGAAAGAGAAAATTCAGGCTATGAATGATAAACTTAAAGAGATCATTCAAAATCTGAAAGAATCTCAGCTCAAAAATCTTGAATCTGAAAAACCAGAAAACCATGATCGATCTTCACCTCAAACGAAGAACGATCTTCTCAAGGCTGAAGTTGAAACTCATAAAAATGATTTGAAAAACTTCATTAAAGCTACTGAGACTTTTCAGAGAATCATGGGATCTCAAGTAGGAATATTTGATAAAGCTGGTCTTGGTTTTAATAAAACTCAAAAAACCAAAATGTATGAAACCTTTTTTGTTCCTGAAATGAAAGAAGGAAAATGCAAAATCAAATGTTCATATTGTGATAAAATTGGACATTTAGAATTTGCATGCTACTTTAAGAAAAAAGATGAAAAGATTAAAACCAAAAAGTTTTTTAAAAGGAAAGATCGTTCTGCAAATAAAACTGAATCAATTTTGAAAACTCTGCAAAACGAAGAATGTTCTCCAGGCTGTTCTAAAAACGAAGAACGTTCTGGAACAAAAGCGGATCATTCTCCAGCAAGTCTGGAAAAAGGAGAACGATCTGAAATTTCATCAAAATCAATTTCAAAACCGTTTAAAACTCAGATTTTGAAAACTTCTCCAAGACCAACAACAAAGTGTTCCTATTGTTCCAAGAAAGGCCACTTCGAGTCAACTTGCTATTTTGAAAAGAGATCAAGTTTTAAAAAATCTTCTAAAAGAAGATATACTAACCATCAAGGACCCAAACAAATATGGGCTACCAAAATCATTACAAACTCTGTGATTGTAGGAACATCATCCAACAATCAAGAAAGAACATGATACCTATGACCATAGGGCATTCTCAATACACATGAAATGGAAAAGATGATGCCTCATCTCAGTTACTAAAACATTTGGAGTGTCTATAACCCTTGGAAACATTAACAAAATCCAAAGTACATGTATTCATCTATTTCGCTTCCATGTATGCGCTTATCTATCATGTTCAAAATTAATAATGTTGTCCTCTTGAAAAGATACACAAAGAACAAATGGCATTTTCCTTTATTCTGATTTTTTTTAAGAGGGATATTATTCTTTAAAATTCAGGGGAGTCCCTCTGTGTCATCTAAAAACTGGAGTCTACTCATGTCAATGTGTAGATTATACATTTCCTTTGTAATTCAAACCTTTTTGTGTTGACAAAGGGAGAATTATTTTAGATTTTATGTTTAGATTTATGTTGGTTCAAAAATCTGAGCATATTTCTGAGGGGGAGCTCTCTTAAAGCTCTCTATGATAAAATTTAGAATGCAAAAATTAAAACTAAATTAACATGTTTGTCATCATCAAAAAAGGGGGAGATTGTTGAGAACAAAATCTCAATTAATGTTTGGATTAAAACAAACAAAAGTTAATTAAGATATCTAATCTATGATTCTAAGTGTTTTGATATTTAACATGTGCATTTGAGGTTTGTAAAACCAAGATAGGAATCAAAGAAAGCAATCAGATAAACGCAGATTGTCTTGAAGCAAATTCTGGAAAACACAGATATGATCTGAAAGCCATTCTGGGAAAACACAAGATTGATCTTAAAGCAGGTTTCTGGAAAACCAGATCGATCTAAGCAGTTCTGAAACGCAGATTGATCTATATGCAGTCTGGAAAACAGACATCAGTCTGGAATATTTCACCTATACTCTCAAGAATCAACATAAGATCCATCCAAGTCATATATATTCCAAATTTGAAGAAATCAAGGCATGCTTCATAAAAGGATATCACAAAGATATTCTTCTTGGAAGCAAATGCAAGTACAAGACTACAAGTAGCAAATACACTATTGATTTGAACTATTCTAAAGCCTGCACAAGTGACAGAAAAGCAGTACTCAAGGCTGACATACTGACACAAATCAACAAAGTACAAGGCTAGTTCATTCACAAACCAAAAGATCAATCTTGGATCGATCTTTTGCTACATGCTCAGCAATCTTGCTTTTGGCAGAACTTATCCAACAACTCTCTTATGACAGCTGGTCCCTTTCCAACGGACCACATGAGCTGTCCTAAGCATTCTTGGAGTCTATAAATGCAGCTGCAAGTTGAAGAACAATGATAACAACAATCAACACCAAGCAAAAGATCAATACTTTCAATAATACTCAAGTGTCTCAAAATCATTCTTTAGTTTGGCTGTTTTTTTTGTTTAATCTTTGTGTTGTAATCATTTAACAACTGAGGTCTATTTACAGAATATATTTCCTCAACAAGAGTTGAAAATATCAAGATTCTAAATAGTCTCAAATCCATCACTGTAACTCAGGTTGTTTGTCAAATCTTTGAGTAAATTGTAAAAATCCTTTCATGTTTTGAAGGTAACTTGTTAAAGCCTTCCAAAACAGTAAGGTAGAATTGAAGAAATCCTTTCTAGGTAGAAGGGTAGGAATTGTGTAAAGACAAGGATTGATCCATGAAAACTCAGAACGATCTTGGTTTGAACATTTAGTGAAAAAATCTCACGGTTGTGAGGATGACGTAACCCGGGTTTGGGTGAACAGGATATATCCTTGTGTGATCTCTCTTTCTATCTCTATCTCTTTTATTTTATGCTTACAATCATATTTTATATTGATAAAAATTGATATTGTTGGTTTCAACAAACCAAAGATCGATCTCAATCCTGCCAGATCAATCTTGGATGAGATCTTTTTTTTTACCGTTCACAATAAGTTACCCTTGTGACAAAATTGTTAAAGAGTATTTGTTTTATTTATTTTTCTTTCAAAATTCAAGAGGTATTCTAATTTGTTTATAATTATTACTATAATAATATAAGCCATATTAGCAGAATTGCTAATAAGATGACAAATGTGATATCAACTTAACCAATCTAATTAATAAGTGCATTTAACACTACTCATATTTTTTGAGACATTGTATGTTTCATTAGAGAACATAAATCTACAACAGTTTAAATAACTGATAAACTTGTAACACATACTAAGATGAGTCACTGTTTATGTGTTTCAATTTTTTAGAGACCACAACTTTGATTATATATTTATTCAGGCGTTATATAAAAAAACTAAAAAAAAAAAGTTATAAATTCAACTATCCTACTAATGAGAAATTAACAATAAACCAACTTATAAAACAATTTGAGGTTTATAATATATATGACAAGTTTTTTGATTTTTTTTGTTTACAAAATTTAGGTTATTTGTATCGAATAAAAAATCATAGAAAACATGTTGTAATATTTCTAAAACACGATAAATTCTTATAACTTTGATGGTAAATTTCACTAAATTTTATTCGATGAATTTAAAGTGATCAGCGATGTTTTAAGTTTAAAGAGTTTTATTACAATCTAATTATGATGCTATTGAGTTATACAAGACTTTTAAATTATTTATTATTTTAACACGTGCAAGATCTTATATTATAAAATGTTATATATTCTTGTTACTTTTACGGATACATGTAGAATATTTTTTTTTTTAAATTAAAATATCAAAATCCTATTTGCAATGAATTTAAAAAAAAGTTTTTTTTTTTAGTAGAAAAATCATCGTGACTTTTTTAACTAATCATATGTCCACTTAAATAAATCTAATGATCAACTTGAGTTATATAGTAGATTAATCATCCCTCGATAATTTTTTCTCATTTGATATGCTCTCTCCATATTTCCTCTCTCTCCTCTCTCCCCTATATATATATATAATATTGAATTTTGAAAAAATATTCATTCCGACAACATGTTATGAATGAGTGTAACTTCTAGTAATAACTCTCGGTGTTAATTTGATGCATCTTATATATAAGATGCATCAAATTACACTGAGAGTTATACTAGAAGTTACACTCATTCAATAACATTGTGTCGGGTGAATATTTTTCAAAATCAATCATTGATTGAAAGCTAATATCATAAAGATCATATCTATAAATATTGACATTAATTTATAATCGTTTACTATGTCTTCATAATACATCAAAATTAACGTTGTATATAATTACACTGTTGAAGATGATCTTTACGAATTTTGATGACATATGAAACGATTATAGATTAAAGTCAAAATGTATAAATATAATATTAGCTTTCAATCGAACAACTGATTTTGAAAAATATTTATCTAACTCGATACTATTGAATGAGTCTTTATATATATATATATATATATGTGTGTGTGTGTGTGTGTGTGTGTGTGTGTGTAAACAATGACAAGTAACATATTAAATGAGACTTTTATAATGAAAAAGTAAAAGGAATTAATCTAAACCATCAATTAAATCATACATGACTAAGATTTGAGCAAAAATTAAAATGTGGATTTTAAGTAATCATGTGTCGTTTAAATAACTTTTAATCAGAGTCATCTATTGTATGGTCTAGATTTATTAATCGCCAATGTCTCATATAAAACTCTTCATATATATATATATTATATACTAAAATTTTACACTCATTTTAAATCATGATTGATATTTTGATCTAATTGAAGGGTATGACCAATTCACTTGGAATAATCACGTAACACACATTTAAAAAAAAATTGTCACCATAATCTTTCTCCCTTCAAACACAAGCCTTCATTGACACTCAAATATGTTCCACTTTCCTCTTTCTGATTAGTTGCTCTCCTTGCAAAGTCTTCTCATTGTGAATAAAAGGTCTTTCAACATGAAAGAGTGTGAGCTAAAAATATATTTTAATCCAGAAAGATTTACAAAGTTAGAGTAGTTAATCAAGGGAGAGTAGAATAATAAAAATTGAACGTCATTGTGAAAGTTGCATTTGGAGGGAGAAAAACTATAAAGGCAACAAGATTTGTGTGAAAATATATCACATATGATTACTAAATGAATTCACATCTTTCTATTAAATCAAAATCAATGATTATAAATATAATGTAAACTTTGTGTAACTATGATGCAATTTGATTTCTTCTCGTATAATTATATAAAAAAGATTGTAAACTCTCTTTTCCTTTGCACATTAAAACATTTTTCTCTCTAAAAAATACCTTTTATCACATTAATTAAAATACAAATAATATAATATTTGGGCCAGCTCATCATGGGGTGTATATTAGTCTTTTAAAACAGTGAACTTTAACCCTGCCTGCCTACAATTAACTTAACTATCAATTTTTATCGTTTCTTATAAATAACAAAATCACTTTTAAAACTATCCATCCTAATTTCCAAAAAATTTGACTCAAAATTTCCGAAATATTGATAAGTGTGGACAAATTAGTGACGTTTTTGGAATGACGTGTGTTTGAATATTTTTGAAGTTCCAAAAATCAAAATGAAGTAAAAGTGAAATAGTAAAAATAGTGAAATAAAAACTTGAGATTTTTTGAAGGATTGTGGAGTGTAGGAAGTAACTTATTATAAGAATGGGTAAACATTTTTTATGGACTACATTACATATTTATGTTTGGTTTTTTTTTAACAGTTATTTCCTGTTGATAATACTTGTTGGATGATATTTATTGATTATATTAACTATAGAATATCTTTCAATATAATTTGAATGTGATTTTATCACATTAATTAGAAACTAATCTCTTTTCAATATGAGAAAAATTGCACTAATCAGTAAAAAAATAAAAATATGAATTCTACATACAGTCACTTTTACAACTCTCCCTGTATTAAGAGACTAGGGATAAAATCCAATTCTATTCAACAACAGCATAGAAAAAAAAAGATAAAAAAAAACAATTTTAAGAGAAACTTTCAACCTTTATACACAATAAAATAAACCTTTTGCCTACCAAACTTAGAAAAATATTCTATAACAAAATAGTTTTTATTTTCTGTGGCTTGTAAACCATGTGCTTTTGCTTCCTTTTTGTCTAATGAAAGAAAATCTAAAACATAATATCAAGAAACATGGGTCAATCTAATGCAAAATAAGATAAGTAGCAAATATATTGAGGCACAATGGAGTACAAGATTGCCAATGTTGATTTCACATGCAAATATGGATGCAAAATTGCTTTTTCCAAGAGAATGAAAGAGTATTATTAGCTCTCTAATTGTAACATATGAAACATGGCCTAAATCAAGGCATAAGGAATCTAGAAGTAGAGTGCAAAATCCTTGAGTTTTGAATCCTAGTATCAGCTATAGAACCGTTGGATCAAGATCGAAATCTAACTACAACCATTTGAATCTTGATCAAACGGTTGTGTAGTTGTTGCAAATGATCCGAATTCTAAAACCTTCTAATGAAGTCTAGTTTGAAGTACATTCCTCCATCCTTAAAAAATGAGTTCTAGGCACAATTTTATAATGTCATTTGAATTTTCCTTTTATCACAAGATTCTTTCAAAAGCTCAAAGACGAGACAAGTTTTGAGATATGTTGAGAATAGTACATAAAGGAGAATGTTTTTTTTACTACGAAGGGTTGTCTCACAAAAGGTTTCCGATGAATATGATTTGTCACTTCAATGCCAAACGACCGCATCGTGTTTTTCTACAGATACTACGTTGACCATTGAAGAGAAAACACATTCCATTATGATTTTCGTGAGGTATAACCTTTGTATCTAAATAACATAACCCATACTGAAGAAATAAGGTCAAGACCGGAGTAATTTCTCTGTAAATCACAGTTGCCGAACTTCTAAACAGAAGCAGAGGCATATTTTTTTTCATGGGAGCATAAAAGAAATGGTCATAACTTAAATTAAGGAGTGTGAGTCTTTCCTCATCAACCTCAAACTAAGTTGAAAGTCAAAGTAGAAAATAATTAAATTCAAAGAAAGTGTTATAGCATTATACAATTCAACTATATCTCCCCAATTCATGATTGACATTGAAACAAAAAAAAGATTTAATGTTAGGGAATCACCAAATGAAACCCTCAAACCAGTCCCCACCAAAACAAAAGGAAAATAAAAATTACAGGACAAAGAGAGGCAAAACAGTAAATTAAATTAAATAAATCAAGATAGATTTCTAAGGCCTCACTTACCTATATCATATTTTAGCACGGTAATAACATGAAAGGAGAAAGTTGTTGCACAACCTTTCAGTCATTCTTACTTGCATGCCAGCCAGCTTCGGCGGCTCTACGAGGCGTGCTTTTGCGGCCTGCTTCCATTATGCTAAATCGCATTGGCTTTGCCAACTCCTCCGTACTTTGATCGGCTTCCAATGCCATTTTCTTCCTCAACCGAATCTAATTTCGTCTTTAACCGTGTGAGTTTCTTTTTCCTTTCCTTGCAAGTTCTGCGGCTGTAGTTACTCTCATCTCTTTGTAGAAACACCATTCTTAATATTCTCGCCGTCATCTTCTATTTTCTCAACTTCTTCGTCGAAATCTTTCCTTTTAACCGGTTTTCTGTGGCCTCCTCTTCTCTTCTGGTACAGGAACCTTTTCATCTTCACCACTTGCAGCATCCTCTTGATTAGTAACATTTAGCTTTTTACCCTTTCCTCTACCTCTACCATGGATATCTTAAAATTCCTAAAAAAGCCGTGATCATGCAAACAAGGATCTCTGCAATAGAAGATATATATATAATAAACTATCCAAAATAAGAAAAGACAACAATATAATAAACCATGCAACAAATATTCTAAATTAGCATAGATATAGAACAGGTTGTATTAGTTCCATCAAGAAAGAGATAGAGAGGTAAAGCCAATAATCCGAAAGCAAAATGCTCAATCCATCAGCATCATATTCAAAAATAAAAAAGATAGCACAAACATAAACTTATAAGCCTCCTCTTCATCATTACAAAATGAAAATATGATCTCAATGTTTTCAATCTGCGATCGCAGAAAACAACAGCTTTTTTAGATTCTGCCATGCTGTGATGCTATAACTGCTATTTAACAATACTTTGTACTAAATACATATTGCGGAACAATAGCGATTTGTTCAAATTCTGCTACACTATAGTTGTTGTTATAGCCGCTATTTGACAACATTGTATGATCTAAAGTAATACCATAGCTGATGATTGTACTTGTTTATGGACAAAAGAGGGCTAATAATTGAGAAAAAATACTGTCCCCTATTTCAATTTCCTACACAACAGAATAAGTTTCCTTCCTAATTGTACTTGCACACCTCTTTCCACTACAAATAACCAATAACTCTTGTATTTTTCAAGCTTAAGTTTTCATTGAGAGAACCAATCAAAATACTTTGATTTAGACACTCACATATAGAGATTACAACTTTAGCTTATACTTAAATGTAAAACAAACAAAGAGACAACTATTGTGGAAAAAAATAAATTGATTTTAGGGCATAAAAGAACAACAGTAATAGTTAATTAGCAATTTCTATAGAAAAAAAAAAAACAAGCAATTGAGCAAATAATGGAACAACATAAGGTTCAGAAAGATCCAGATTTAAAGCGTTTAATGTAATTAGAAGAACAAATAATAATAAAATACTCAAACTTTATAAACCCCTTAATCCAAAAACATTGAGAACGAAACAAACATAAAAAATTAGAAACCCAAATTTACAATCCAAATCTACAAATTGAATAAAGAATTAGAAATGAAAAAACTAGAGAAAAAGAAATACTACAGAATGAGGATAAGTTGTTGTGATGATATAAGAGATAATGGAATCTGCTAAAGCACTTCAAAAGACTCTATAATAAGCAACAGAAATAGAGTTATTATTATTGAACTTAAATTAAGAAACAAACAAAAAAGCTCAAAAACACAATTTTCATAAATAAATTAAAATAAAACCACAGTATGATCTGAAGAAAAAAGAAATACCTAAATATGAACATTTAAGATTGAGTTAGATTAAGGATTTAAGAGAAGAGTTCAGAGGTTTTTGAAGAAAGAAAGGGGCAAATGAAAACAGAGGCGAAGTAGGGATACAAAGAGAGAAAGAAAGCGTGAATAGATATTTCTCTCTATTGGCTCTTCACAACTGTGACTCTCTCTACACCAAAAGCTTTATATATTTATTATTAAATATTTCTTTTTATTAAATCATCAGGGGTAGTATGGTAAATTCAATGTAGATTGATATTGTACTGTTAATAGAAACCCGTGAACAAGCTACTTGTACGCGTAACGGTTAAGTGTTTGGGTTTTGTTCGTGTGTGTGTTTGTGTTCCCTAGTGGGGCCTGGGGTACAATGGAATATGGATCTTACAAATTAATTTTCTTAAGTTTTCTTTTTAGATTACTTTGTGTTTGTGTCTCCCAACAGATATATACCTGAAAGACATTCACTAGTGCAACCTGCTACTACTAAACTTCATTGTCCATATAATAAATAAATGTACTTCAATCTAATAACATGGCCTTCCCTATTCCTTACACTTCTTCTTCTACCCATTCCTCTCTCCTCCGTAAATATTATGTTACATTTTAACTTTACCATCCTCTTTCTTACGAATAATGAAAGTATAATTAAAAAAGAAAAAGGGAATTGGGTCAATTGCTAATTGGTTTAAGTTTTGCTTATTCAAATACCACGTGAGAAGATACAAAATAATAATATACAAATTTTTGTACCGTGTTGATCTATGAAACTATTTAATCCAATGATTTATAAAAAAATTGTGCATGATGTAAAACTTAATTCACATGTTCACGTTAGAAAATGTCTATTTTATATACATATAACAAGCCACATAAACTCGCACATGTGATTGAAAAAAATAACGGCAGATAAATCCATTCCAAATAAAAAATTAATTAATTTTTAAATGTTTGAAGCATCAAACAAAATCAACTCTATTCATTTGACTGATTCAATTATATAGTTTTTTTTTGTTTGTAGAAGAATGATAAACATTACTATAAACTTCTACATATTTGCAAAGTTTCAGATTTGAATTTATAATAAAATATTGATTATAACAATATCGACATTTATCGGTTGAACTACTACAAATAATTCGTCTATATCGTTAAAAGTGATTTAAACTTCAAAGTTTGATAATAAATTGATCCTCTAACTAATTTGACTTTTCCTTAAAAAATATTACTTATTTATTATATATTGATTACAAATTATTAATTTTGAAATAAGAAATTAATTATTCATGTTTAAAATAAAATAAAAATTATTCGTGTTGGAACTGAACCCCTAAGTCAAGCCTATGCTAAGCCTCTTGGTTAAAGTTAATTTATTAATATTTGATTATTTAGATAGTTGTTTTCCTTTAAACCTTTTATTATTATGGTGAATAGACAATCAATGACACTAGCATAAATAAAAAGCATCATAAAGTCAACCGTACAAAAAGACCAAAAAAAACTAAAAGCAAACGAGTAGCATCAAATATTGCCGTTATATTTAAGTAGACCATTCAATAATTGGCACCAATGGAGCGAAGACATTATTATTAATAAATTTGACATTAATACTATATTATGATAATTAACACTATTTTACGACATTCTAATATTATATTTGAATTTTGTCCATTAAACTATAGAATCAAACTCTTATACCGAGTGACAGTTTATAAATAAAAATGTGGAAGTCTGAATTAATATTTTGATTTTTCTTTTCAAGCAAGTCATTTAAATATTGCATATGTTAACTTTTTACAACTCCCACTACACAAACACATACATATACCTGACAATTACATGTCTAATATAGTGATGACAATTATATTTAAATTTAGTGGGTGTTCAAAAAAAATTCACAATAAATAGGATAAAAATCGGCATAATGAGCATGGACACGGAGACAGATAAATACCCACAAAATTAAAGGGTATGAGTGCGGATGCGGTTACTATAGGA
>PGTU02009086.1:0-33317 GCA_002896215.2 Cicer echinospermum
CTTCAAAATTGTTGGTACTGAATTATACTTAATTGTTGTCTATACCCTATACTAAATATATTGAAAATGAAATAACAGGTCTTCTTAATTGCACGCTGCAATTGTTTTGGTGTACGGTAAATTTATATGGACAACGGCTCCTAAACGTGTGGTCCCCCACAGTGGAAATTCCAACGATTAGTTGTGGCTCAAATTTGATGTCAAATGTTCAATGGAGAAATCTAACCACCCTTGAAGCTGGTTGGGCAGGGCATGTTATACTTTCATAATTACTTATCCCTTACTTTTGTCACGAATCCCTTATTTATTATTGGTAAACATTATAGTATAAGATTAAATCATTTAATATAAAACGTTTTAAGATAGTGAGAATTAAGTCAACATTTTAATTCACATCATAATTAATGATTATTGAAATATAAAATTTTGCATTAATTTGTTTTACCGAAAAATATTACATTAATAGTGTATTTTTATTAATTCTTTGATGTCAACATTTTTAATTGGTCTTTCAATTTCTTAAATGCCATTCAATTTGGTTCAACCACTTAACCTTTAATTTCCATCAATTAATTAATCTTATTTTAAATTTAGCCAATTTAAGCTATATTCAATAATTTTTATAGGTCTATCCGAAGTTTCTATGGTGACAAACAGCCGGATTATTTATTTTGGACGGTAAAGTTTATTAAGTGTGAAGTAAGCGAAGTGGATATGATATTCTCTCTTTTAGTCATTATTATAAAATAAATATATATTAAATCTTGGTTACTATCAATATAAAGTAACAACAACTTTTATCTTTATGTCTTAGTTCAAACACAAACCAAAAATAATTTAAATTTAATTATTATGATGAAATATTTTTTATATTTATAAATAATTGTAAGAGAAAATACTATGCAACCTATCTCTACAATAATAATAATTGCAACCGGAAATTCATATAAAACAAACCGGGGTGGCCTAACAATTTGCTATGCTCACTTTGTTCAAACTAGCATCAAACATGTAATTGACAGCAATCCTCAGCTTTCTACGTTCAATGGCCCACAACTAAATCTATACCTTTTCAATCTGAAGGTAATTCCACTGAAATTACCAAATTCACCTTAATTATAAGGATTTACTATGACGGGGAAGTTAAACTTGTTACATAATTGGGTTTATTGGTTCACTTCATGAAATTTTCAATAAAACCACTTTTAAGAAAGAATATTTACCAAAATGTTTACTTTGTTATATTATAGAAAGGAATATCTTACAAAATGAATTACAAAATGATTACTATGTATATTATTAATATTTTTAACATTCTCTCTAATTGGTAAAATTTTATATAGATTATATCAAATTTGTGAATAACAAATGATTCAAGTGGAAATCGATACGAATTTTAATCGAAATAAGAAAAAATGTTGAAAAATATATGATAAAGGTAAAGCAAATGTATTAGTTTGTTATTTATAGATTATAGAAGAAACAAAGAAAGGTAATTAAAACATTTCAACAAGCATAAAATTGATTTTGGAAAAGGCAAAATAAATGGCACGGTAAAGGATGAAATGATTAGGTCCTCGATATATAAATTTGGTTGAATCATTAACTAAAACTTAATGGGCGTCTTCCATAATACTTCACAACCTTAAAATCACCGTTTTCCTTTCTTTTTACATTAAATATAGTTTAATTTTGAGCTCTTGACCATATTTTTCTTTTTGTTCTTCGGTTTTTATTAACATAAATCCTATTATTTGTATATTTCACTCACAACATTGGTACCTTTATTTTCCTCTTTTTGACCCAATTCAGTTCTCAATGTCAATAGTTAACCATGTTGCATTTAATGAATTTGAGTAACATTGTCTCAAATCAAAGAGTTATTAAACGCCCTACTTTGATTGTTTTTATTTGTAGGATCCCAAATAATGTGAATTGGTGGCTTGAATTTGGAGCTGGAAAAAAATTGGATATTGCCATCATCTTTGGTCCCCACTTAAAAGATAATGCCCATGAAGTTCATTTGGTGGAGAAATAGTAATAGAAAGAGAGGAGGATATCACAGACTTCAACCCAAATGGGTAGTGGACATTTTCCTGAGGAGGGTTTAGAAAAGCTTGCATACTTCAAAATTGTCTGGTTCTGGATATAATCGCCGATTAACTTCTTGCCTGAACCTAAAGCTTCTAGTACAGTCCCCAAATTGTTTATAGTCATAGAATATGAGTTGAAAAGCGTGGGGGAGCACTTTTACTTTGTGGACCCGCAGGAATAACCAAATGTCCTTAAACAAACCAATAATATTAATTTAGAGGTTTAACAATTTTGAATAAAAACAAATATATCTTGTAATATCAAATTAATATACGTATAATTTCCTTGAACGAAGGTTGTAAGGACCGGATCATATAGTAATAATTTAGTGTGTGTTACTATGGTTGTTTTAATGTAAAAGAATTTATGCATTTACAATTTTAGTTCTCTATTATTATCAATTTACAAATATTTTTTTATTTAAAAATCGATAATTATGATATTTTTTAAAAGGGAGATAAATATATTATTGTTATTATTATTATTATTATTAATTAAATGAAAAAATCAACTATTACCAGAACTAATTTGTTTAACACAAATTCATTAAAACTAATGTATTACCAATATTCAAAAACTAATATTTAAAAAAGTAATTAAGTAATTACTATTTTAAAATACATTGAAAACAAAAACTCTCGTAATTCACAATATTAACTACAATATTATTATCTATTTACAAAAATAACACATATATCCATCTTTATAGAATATTAAAATGATAAAATATAATTTAACAAAATAATTTATATTGTTACTAAATCCAATAAATAGTATAAAGATCATCATATCATAGAAATATATAGACATAAAGAATTAATCACAAATATTATAATTATCTTAAGAATATTATAAACAAAAAAATAAAATAGTAATATCTAAATAATTAAAAATAAACTATGCACATAATTTATATATAGTTAAACGCCACACAAAAATATCACCAACATATCTAATGCAAATCTAATATGAACTCACTCAAAATCTTGTCCTCTAAAATACTTTGCTAAATACAAGTATAATTTTTTTGAAAATAAAATTAAAATAACTAAACAATATTTTATAATTTATATTACTCATTAAATCAAATATATATACGATTAATCAAACCATAAGAAACTTCACACTATATAAGGACAACTAATTATAAAATTTAATCAATATATATCCTAAAGTAAATTTTAACCCAAATTATTTCTTTATAATATATTTAATTAATAAATGTTGATTATGAAATTGGGATGTACACCTGCACCCATTCATATATATAAATAAAAAATTTAAAATCATATTTAATTATAATTAATATATTAAAAATTATTATTAGACAATAATAAATTAAAAAATATTTTCTTTTAAAATAAGAATTGTAATTTTAAATATTAAAAAAATATTAAGTATCATTCAATATGTATAGCATATAAAATTTAAAAAAATTAATAACAATACTACTGCGGGGCGGTTCAGGTGCGGGTGCGTGCGTGGTGGATATCACCACCACAAAACTATCTCCGCTCTCGATTTTTTAATTTCGGGGAAAAATTCGCATTTGTACTCGCACCCAAATAAATCATGTTTTCCTCTATCCAAAAACAAGCGGGTTTGGGTGGGATATCCGCAGGTGTGGATTTATGTTGCATCTCTACCTCCGCCTCACTAGAATGTTATATAAAAAATAAATTATCTTAAATAAATTAATTCAGTTTTCAATTAAATATTAATTTTTTTTTCAGTTAAACCCTTCAATTAACATTTTAGTATATTACTCCAAAAATATTAATCCCACTTTTTGGCATTTATGAATTTTGTCAAAAAAATTATTGTATTTTATGATAGTAATAATGTTTAATATTAAATAAATAAATTTTGGTTATTATGATAGTAATAATGTTTTTATTATAATTAATATTAATTTAAGAACAAATTTACTTCATGTCTGGATAAAGAAGAAATTTTGGAATTTTTTTTTGGGTATAATTATTATTTACTTTGTTATCCTCTATTTAATATCTAATATTATTGGTGTATCCACATAAAAGATTACGCATTTTGCAAGATAATTAATATAAGATTATATTTAAAATAAATTATAAAAAATAACATTTAGTGGTACATGGTATTGATGGTTTTAATTTTCTTCTTATCGATATAAAGGAGTATTAATAAGATGCTTGTGAACATACTCATTAAATGTATTTAATAAGTTTTTGTTTGAACCAGAAATGTTTTTATATTACTTTAAATATATTATACAAAAACTACTCTAAATAATAAAATATTAAGTAATTCTATATTTAAATACTTAAAAAAAAATATTTAATTATGGTTTTTTTTTCTTTATCCAGGGTTTAAACAATATTTTCCCCTTCAATGAAACATTATATATATATATATATATATTATATAGCTTTTCATTGAATTTACTTACCTATTACAGCGCTTTTTTCACAAGCGCTGTAAACACATGCGCTTTCATTGAATTTAACTACCATTTACAGCGTTTTTTTTTCACAAGCGCTTAAAACACATGCCGCTTACCTAATAATCACAATTATATACGTATTACAAACTATTATTAGCGCTCATATCCTGTAAAAATACATGCGCTTCAAATTTAATTATATACACGTTGTAAAAACCTAATATCTTATCCTCTACATCTTGTGCTTGGCAATCTACGTTGTCTAAGGTATTTTTTTTACACATGATAGTTATGTTTTGTTATATATATATATATTAAATCTACAAATTGTTATATATAATATATATATTTAATCTCTTCTACACATGATCTTGTTATGTTTTGACATTGTCAAAATTGTCAAAAACTGCATACATGATTGTTCTGTTTTGAAAATTGTTGTTGTCAAAAATATTCATCTGGTATTCTTTTTGATACTTGTTGAATATGTGTTGAAAGCTTATTATTTTGTCTACTGCATTTATATAGGTGGTAATATATGGAATAGAAAATGGATTTCAGCCATCGATTGTTCAAAAGAGTATTGAATTGGAGTGAAGGAGTTGTTGAGTTTGCAGTGAAGAAATGCAAAGATCCAAACTGAGTAGTTGTCTTGTTTAAATAAATGTTGTTTGGAAACGTGTTAGAGAAATGAATCATTAGAAGACATCTGTATGTAATGGAATTGATCAAAGTACACATGTTGGATAAGAATGGTGAGAAAAAAAAAGAAACATTATTATGAGAATAGTTCGACATATGCTTCAACTGATTCGATACAGTACAATAGAGCCGGACCGAGTTGATGAGATGCAAAAGACAGTTGAAAGCATCTTCGAGATGTCATAAAATGTTTGAAAGTTTGTTGAGTGATGCAGAGAAGAAATTAATATATGGTTGTACTAAATTCAAAGACTGTCAGCGATATTAAGATGTACACTTAAAGAGCGAAGAATGCCATGGTCTGATAAAGCTTTAAGAAATTATTAACACTCATAAAGATATGTTGCCAGAATGATAATGAACTTCCAGTCGAACCTACGAGGCTAAACGGATTTTGTGTTCTATTGGAATGATTACGAAAGGATTAATGCGTGTCCTACTAGATTTGCTTTTATTTTCGAACGAATATGACTAGTCTTATTAAGGGTGTCGAATGCATGTCTCTCGATATAGAAGAAGAATCTAACTCCGCAAAAGTGTGTGGTATTTTCCTATAATACAAGATTTAGGCGATGTATCGCAGTGAGAAGATTCAATAACACTTGACATGGCAGAGATGAAGAATTAGAGTGGAATGTTTCGACACCTAGGAATTCCCACAATGGGAAAAATTGATCACGAGTGATCCTGAATTCGGGTGTGAAGTCAGAATCTAAGCTTGCACTTTCTACTGATCGAATTGAATCCACATGGTCTTCAGCTTACATAGCACGTGGCCTGTGATTTTGGTAATATATAAACCTACCTCCATGGTTTTAGTTGAAGCGTAAGTTTATGAATGTTGTCTTGTTAATTTTCTGGACCCAAACAACGGGGGAATGATATCGAGTATATTGATCCTTAATTGCAAGATTAAAATTTATGTGGAGACAGGTGTGGAAGTTTATGATGGGTATAGGAAAGAGTGTTTCAATTGAAGGCCATGTTGTTCGGCACAATTAATGATTTTCCAGCATATGGTAATTTATCAGGATATGCATTAAAGGTCAGTGTGCATGTCCTATATGTGAAGAGAGTACAATGGGATGCGGTTGATAACTATTGTAAGAAGAATGTGTTTTCTACCATCGTAGATTTTTAACTTATAGTCATCGATATCGTGGGTGGAGATGCATCAATGGAAAATCAGAGGAAGGTACCAAGCTCCTTCCCAGCACCAACTGGATATCAAATACTTGAAAAATACCAAGGGTTTGACCAATAAATTGTGGCAAACCTTTTGCGGAGAGCTGGTGAAAACTGGGTGGAAGAAAAAGTCAATTTTCTTTGAATTGCCATATTGGAAGTCATTGTATGTAAGACATTTCCTCGATGTGATGCATATTGAAAAAATGTATTTGAAAGTGTTATTGGTACGTTACTCAATGTCCAGGAAAGTCTAAAGATGGCGTCAATGCAAGATTGGACTGGGTCGATATGGGAATAAGAAATGAACTGGCTCCAGTAAAGAAAGGAAATCGCACATATCTACCTCCAGCCGCTCATACTCTATCTAGAAAGGAAAAAATTGTTTTATGTAAATTTCTACACGAAGTTAAAGTTCCAGAAGGATACTCTTCGAACATTAAAATTTTGGTTTGTATGAAAGACCTCAAGTTAAAAGGTTTGAAGACCCATGATTGTCATATTATAATGGAGCATTTGCTACCAATAGGTATACGTTCCATTTTACCTGAAAAAGTTCGACTAGCCTTAACTAGATTATGTTTCTTCTTCAGGAAAATTTGTAGTAAAGTGATCGACCCTCAGAAATTACCGACATTGCAGAGGGAAATTGTTGTTACTTTGTGTGAGCTTGAAATGTATTTCCCACCATCGTTTTTTGATATAATGGTTCACCTTACTGTTCATCTGGTTAAGGAGACACAACTTTGTGGGCCAGCTTATATATGAGATGGATGTATCCGATAGAACGATATATGAAAATATTAAAAGGGTACGTAAAAAGTAGAAGTCGACCAGAAGGTTGTATTGCTGAACGATACATTGTTGAAGAGGCTGCTGAATTTTGTACTGAATATCTGTCCAATGTTGAATCCATAGGGCTTCCCATGTCTCGTCATTCGGGAAGACTATCAGGAGAAGGGATAACTGGAAGGAGACTACTGACTATATCAAGGACAGAATGGGAGCAGGCACAATTGTATGTTCTGCACAATGATGATGAGGTTCAACCGTATGTTACAATACACATTGATCAGTTATCTCGTTTGAACATGAATAGGAATCAAAATTGGATAACTCGAGAGCACAATCGAAAGTTTTGTAACATGGTTAAAAAATCACATAATGTCAAAATTTGATATAGACCCCGGATCAATTTCAAATAGATTGAGGTGGCTAGCAAATGGTCCGAGCTTACATGTCTTTTCTTACACTGGTTATGTTATTAACGGCTACACATTTTATACCAAGAACAAGATGATCAGACCACTATGCAAAATAGTGGAGTCACTCTCGTAGCTGAAGCGATGCATGTCTCAAGTGCAAAAGACAAAAACCCAATATATGCAAATCTATCATATTTTGGGGTTATCGAGAGCGCATATGGGAGTTAGACTACACAATGTTTCGTGTTCCCATATTTGGTTGCAAGTGGGTCGATAATAATAATGGCGTTCGGATTGATGAGTCAGGGATTCTTGCTTGTCGATTTTAATAGGGTGGGATACAAAGACGAGCCTTTTATTTTAGCGTCGCAAGCTCAACAAGTGTTTTATGTCACTGATCCTTCTAATGATAAATGGTCTGTGTTGTCCTATCGACCAATAAAATAAGTGATGATAACAATAATGATGAAGATGTTGGTAATGATCTTTTTATTTGCAACATCACAACAACCACATGAAATTGATTCAACTGATGATGGTTTATATCTTAGAGATGATCATGATGAGGGAATTTGGATTAATCCATCGTTTCGTATTGTAAATGGACAAACAAATGTGAATGTCACCAGGAAAAGAAGAAGGGCATCTTAATGTATATGTTTAATTGTTTTATATAAGCTATGCATGTAATCTGAACTGTGTTATTGTAAATATGCATGTAATCTGAATTGAGTGTTTTATACTAAGTTCTGATTAAATTTATTTTCTGATTAATTTATTTTCTGCTTATATTTAGCTTGATTTGAGTGTTTTATACCAAGTTCATGTAACAATGAGTGTTTTATATTTAGCTTGATTTACATGAACTGAACTGAATATAAATTAGTAATTTACATGAACTGAACTGACTGAATAGAGAGATTCTCTTTTGCTCAGTGCAATATATATGAGATTCTTCAGAAGCTTCTTCATTTCTAATATTTCATCATCTCCTATAAGTATTGTGATAAAATACAATGATAACAATATTTTTAATCCAATAAACCATGATTAATAAATGTTTTTAATGTCATCCCAACCAAATAAACCAAACACAAAAATAAAATAAAAACACTTTACACCGCTTTCTTAAAAAAGCGCTGTAAACGATCCTTTTTAAAAATAAATAATGAGTGTTTTATACCTTTTACAGCGCTTTTCACACAAAGCGCTGTAAACGACTCTTTTGAAAATAAGTAAAAAAGACATTTACAGCGCTTATTTGACAAAGCGCTGTAAAAAAGGCTTTAAAAATAATATTCATCAGACACCTAATTTCTTCAAACACTTGTACCTTGGGTAACGCATCATTGTACGCATCATGGGTACCAAAAAACATGGGAAAACCCCTTCAAAACCTTGTAAACACCAGACACAAACCCATTTTTCGCAACATGGCAATGATCCTGAATACCAATTAAGTTTCGATTTAAGAAGGAAAGAGAATGTAAAGAGATAAAAAGGGTGTTGAGGTGGAGATTGAATTGTGAAAGAGTAAGCTTTGATGTTTGTGAAGAAGATGCATAAAAGGAGAAGAGTTTGGTGAAGAGAAGGGATTTTTGTGGTGACCAGTTACTACTATGTGGGTTTTGCATGCATGTTGAGCTTGTTTAAAAAATAACATAACATAACAAAACACAAAAACAATAAGGCCTTTTACAGCGCTTATTTGGAAAAAGCGCTGTAAAAGAGCCTTTTAAAATTAACATAAAGAGACATTTTAGAGCGCTTATGTGTAAAAGCGCATTTGTAAAAGGCTTTAAAAAACATTCATATAACATAATAACACACGGAGGTCTTTTACAGCGCTTATTTGGGGAAAAGCGCTGTAAAAGAGCCTTTTAAAAATTAACATAAAGAGACATTTAGAGCGCTTATGTGTAAAAGCGCTGTAAAAGGCTTTAAAAAACATTCATATAACATAATAACACACGGAGGTCTTTTAAAAATTTAACATACAGCGGTTATGTGTAAAAGCGCTTATATTGGTCTTTTTACAGCGCTTATTGGGAAAAGCGCTGTAAAAGAGCCTTTTAAAAATTTAACTAAAGAAGCATTTTAGAGCGCTTATGTGTAAAAAGCGCTGTAAAGGCATTCATATAACATAATAAACACGGAAGTCTTTTACAGCGCTTTTTTGGGAAAAGCGCTGTAAAAGAGCCTTTTAAAAATTTAACTAAAGAAGCCTTTTAAAGCGCTTTTCAAAATAAGCGCTGTAAAAAGGCTTAAAAAAAGCGCTGTAAAATGATTACGTATATATAACAGTTACCTCTTCAGTTTCCTCTTCATTACGTAAAACTTCACTATCATCTCAACCTTCATCGTTCTTCTCTTTTTTTGCAAACCCTATCATCCCGTCCATTACGAACCTTATTTCCACGATCACCTCCTTCATTTCGAACCTTATTTCCATCCAAGATCATCTCTCCCATTTTCACACAATATATTTTCATTGAAATACGTAACCCTCATTACGTATTCTTCAATATCCTATTTCTTTGAACCATATTTCTGTGAACTTTCCGCGTCCCTCTTTTCTTTACATTTCATCTTTCTTCGAACCATTATTCAGGTATGATTGATGTTATAAATTTTTTGTAATCATTAAAATGCATGTTGAGCTTTTTTAAGATATACTTATACATGTTGAGGTTGTTTATAATAATGCATGATCCATGTTGAGCTTGTTGATGTTATACTAAACTGCATGTTGAACTTGTTGTAGTTAAATGGATACAAACAAAGATATAGAAGTTCAAAATGAAGAAGTTGGCACCTCCAAGACTTATGAAAAAGAAGTCAAACGTGGTGCAACTATAATGCAAAAGGTGATTAAAGCAAGGAGTAGTGGGATTAAATTTGAGGTATACTATACTTTGTTTGCTGTGTGATTTTTTATCTTTTTTAGGTTTAGGGCATGTACTTACTATATGAGTTTATTAGGTTGGCTGGAACGAGAGTGGTCAGCCAGTTGACCCCAACAGCTCCATGTTTGTAAGCTATATTGGGGCTGTTGTTCGTCAAAATGTCCCAATCACAATAGACAACTGGAGAGATAAGGCGTTGAAGGATGCCAAAGATATCATATGGAATGACATTCAAGTAAATATTCTGATCTACTCTTTTGTCATTTATAATTTTTTTTCTGTAAAATACATTACTTATAATTGTTTTCATTGCAGACAACTTTTGTTCTTGATGAGGAACGAAAGTCGTATGTTTTGAGAGTTGCTGGGAAAATCCATCGTGGATTTAGATCCCATCTCTCAAATTTCTATCTAAAAGATAGAGAAGGAAACACAAATGCTGAACCTCCAAAAATATATCAACATTATATATCAAAGGATGAATGGAGAGCATTTGTTTCCAAACGTTCTGACCCGGCGTTTGTCGTAAGTGATTAATTTATTAGCATTTCTATTTTATTATTCATATTCGTAGCGTATTTTAACTTTTTACACAATTGCTATTTTTTTTTTATATAGAATATTAGTAAGGCAAATTGCGAACGGACAAGCAACCCAAAACACCCATACAAGAAATCACGTATGGGATATGCACGCCTTGAACAACAAATTGTAAGTAATTAAACATCACTTTTATATAATGAAGTAATTTGTATTATAAACTATAGTGTGTAACTAATTTGTATTATTTTGTTTATGATTTTAACGAATAGAGAAAAGACACCCAAGCCGATCAACCCTTGGGTCGTCATATATTGTGGAAGGAAGCACGTGTTAATAAAGAAGGAGTGGTTGATAATGAAAATGTCAAAAAAGTTGTAGAACTTTGTGTAAGTATATTATCACTTTAATATTTTTTAATATTGTATTTTAAAAATGCTATTGAACTTATCTTTTTAATGTTACATGTATTTTAGGAAATTATTGAACAAAGTTCTGAAACTCAAGAGGGCAATAAGGATACTTGCAGGGACATTCTTGGGAAAGTGTTTAATGTCCCTGAGTATTCCGGTCGAGTGAGGGGGAAAGGATTTGGCGTAACTCCCAAAAGCTTTTTTCCTCAAGAGAAGCGCCAAAAACCTTCCAACGAGGAAGTATTAGAGAAGTTCATAATCCTATCGGAGCAAGTGGCACTTTTGGTGAATACGAATAAAGACAAGCAACTTCCGGTTCAGCTCCAACCTGAAATACAAATGAAGAGTGAAACCGGGAGTTGCAACGTCGGTTTGAAGAGTATTCCCGAGGTAATTAATTACTTACTACTTACTTGCTTATGTAATTACTTATGTATTAAACAAACTTATATATTAACTGTACTTATGTTTTAACTATTGATGTAGGGTGTCACTACATGTGTCCTATACTTGTCCTCGCCTACTCAACGGAAGGTGGGAAAAGGAATATTGTACAATACTTCGGGAGAAGTATGCGCACAATATTCCGATCCCCGCGGGCCATGTCAAAGTATCGCCTACGGTTGCTTTCGAACCAACTGCACCGTTGCCCATACCGGGACAACGATGGAGATATGAAGTTCTTAAGCGACGCTATTGGCAGTTACGTGGCATGGCCACAAACCTTGTTGCCCTCCAAAAAAAGATTCCCAAAGACAAATCAGTTACATCTTCCCAAAAAGGTTTGTCACATTTATTGCCTAAGGTTTTTCATTTTTTCAGATTCAATAAACTAACATTTTACCTCATTTTTGTAGGTCCAAATAAATAAACCACCCCTACAGCCAAAAAAAGGCAGCAAACCTCAAAAATTTGAGGTTAATAGGGCTGCCAAACTACAAAGGCTGGAGGGTAATAAAGCTGCCAAACTTGCAGCAACAAAAAATATGGATCGGGGAAAATCGGTCGCTGCTGCTGCTGCTCCTAATAAAAGTCAGCCACGCCTTGGTAAATACGGTGCGTGTCTTGACATCCAAATAAAAAGGAACACGGGCAGCAGCAACGATTCGCCCATCGTACACATGAATAAAGACATTTTTGGAGATGAGTATATTGAATACCTCGAAAAGGAAGCACATGTACGAAACTTCTCGAACATAAGGAGCTGAGTGCTACTGTAATCAGCTTGTACATAAGGTAAAAAATACTTTTAATTGCATTTATTTGTAATTAATTAAATGTATTGGTAATTAATCTAGTTTAAAATTTTCATTGAAGGTTTTTGTACGAGAAGGTCGTGTGCACGAGGAAATTGTCAAATAAATACTCATTCTGGTCTCCACATAAGATGTCTATGTGGAAACTCGATCCAGACAATGTAAAAAAATACATTGTAGATATGTTTTTAGGAAATATAGAAAGTGATAAATTGTTCTTGGCACCATATAATTCAGGGTATGTAATTTTATCTTTTTTAATTGATGAGAATTTAATTTATTAGTTGTGTATAAACAAAATTGCTTAACCAATTTTTTTTTGTTGAGGGCACATTGGGTGCTATTTGCAATCAATGCGGACTCTGAAGTTATATACTATTTGGACCCCGTGCACGGCAATTACAGCAATCACCCCGAAATAAAGACTATGCTCGACACGTAAGTAATATTCATTTATTTCTTACATATATATATATATAATAATGTGTTTGTTCATGCTCTAATAATCACATTTATTCATTCGATAGTGCCTTAAAAGTTTATCGAGCTCAAAGAGGTGCTAAAGTGTCGAAGCAGAAGTCTAATAACATTACATGGATCTCAATAAAGTGCCCTCGTCAAACAAATAACATCGACTGTGGGTACTACGTATTGAGATTCATGAAGGAGATTGTTGAGAAGAATAAAACTATTATCCAGAAACGGTACGGTATTTGCATTATATGATTTTCATATATAAATTATCTATATATTTGATACTAACTTAATATAATATGTTCAATTTTTATATTGCAGTACTTTGACAATTCCAGTCCATCATATTCTGAGGAAGATCTGATGGAATTAAAGGAAGACTGGTGTCAGTATGTGCTTGACTTGCAAATTATTTGATTTTCTGGGAAATAGCTTGCTGCTGGGCAAGGGATCTGAATATTATATGGTAGCTAGTGCATATAATGTATATTCTGTTAGTTATTATATGTAAATGATCATAGGACACAATATATGAACATGCATATGGATCTGAATGTAGTTTAGGTTGTAAATTAGGTTATATATATATACGTATCTGAATGTAGTTAATTAGGTTGTAAATTAGGTTGTATATATGTATCTGAATGTAGTTACTTAGGTTGTAAATTACAGAGTTACAGAGTTACATATATGTTAATAAAGTTACAGAGTTCTAATTTCTGTTCTACTGATTGTGTGAACTGCTTATGGTATTTGAATATGTTTTGTTGTTGTGTGCACTGATTGTGAAGTGATTTTGGATACAAAGATAAAAGACAGCGCTTTTTAAAAAAAATGCCATAAAAAGCTAAAAAGCGCTTTTCATTTCAAATAATTAATTTACAGCGTTAAAAAAAAAAAAAACACACATTTTACAGCGCTTTTTTTAAAAAGCGCTGTAAAATGTTGTTCTAAAGTGCTTTAATGGTGCACATTTTACAGCACTTTCTTGAGAAAGCGCTGTAAAATGTACAAGAAAAGCGCTGTAAAATGCAGACCCATAATATGAAATTATGGGTGGGCATTTTACAGCGCTTTTTTGAGAAAGCGCTGTAATATGCACACCCATATATGAAATTATGGGTGGGCATATTACAACGCTTTTTTGAGAAAGCGCTGTAAAATGCCCACCCATAATTTCATATTATGGGTCTGCCCAAATGGGTAGTGGACATTTTCCTGAGGAGGGTTTTAGAAAAGCTGCATACTTCAGAAATTGTCTGGTTCTGGATGATAATCGCCGATTAACTTCGTTGCCTGAACCTAAGCTTCTAGTACAGTCCCCAAATTGTTATAGTATAGAATATGAGTTGAGTAAAGCGTGGGGGAGTCACTTTTACTTTGGTGGACCCGGCAGGAGTAACAAATGTCCTTAACAAACCAATAATATTAATTATAGAGGTAAACAATATTTTGAATAAAAAAAATATATCTTGTAATATCAAATTATATAGTATAAATTTCCTTGACGAAGGTTGTAAGACGGTATCATATAGTATATTTTTAGTGTGTTGTTTACTATGTTGTTTATGTAAAAGAATTTATGCTTATTTACAATTTTAGTCTCTTTATTATTATCAATTCACAGAAATAATTTTTTTATTTTAAAAATCGATAATTATGATATTTCAAAAGGGAGACAATATTATTATTGTTATTATTATTATTATTATTATTATTATTATTATTAAATAAAATCAACTATTACCAGAACTAATTTTTTGTTAACACAATATCATTACTAATGTATTACCAATATTTCAAAACTAATATTTATAAAAAGTAATTTAAGTAATTACTATTTTAAAATACATTAATAACAAAAACTCTCGTATTCACAATATTAACTACAATTATTATTATACTATTTTACAAAAATAACCACATATATCATCTTTATAGAATAATTAAAATGATAAAATAATTAAATTTAACAAAAATAATTTATATTTTTGTTACTAAATCCTAATAAATATGTATAAAATCATCATATCATAGAAAATATATAGACATAAAGAAATTAATCACAATATTATTATTATCTTAAGATAATTATTTATAAACAAAAAAATAAAAATAGTAAATAGTCTTAAATAATTAAAATATACTATGAACATATTTATTATATAGTTTAACGCACACAAAAATATCACCACAAATATCTAATGCAAATCTATATGTAAACTCACTCAAAATCTTGTCCTCTAAAATACTTTTGCTAAAATACAATTATAATTTTTTTTGAAAATAAATTAAATAACTAAACATAATATTTATAATTTATATTACTCATTAAATCAAATATATATACGATTATCAAACCATAAGAAACTCACACATATAAGGACAACTAATTATAAAATTAATCAATATATATCCTAAAGTAATTTTAACACCAAATTAGTTTCTTTAAAATATTATTTAATTAATAAAATAGTTGATTATGAAATTTGGGATGTTACACCTGCACCCATTCATATATATAAAATAAAAATTTAAAAATCATATTTATTATAATTAATATAATAAAATAATTATTATTAGACAATAATAAAATTAAATATATTTTCTTTAAAAATAAGATTATAATTTTTAATATTTAAAAAAATATTAAGTATATTCAATATGTATATGCATATAAAATTTAAAAATTATAACAATACTACTTGCGGGGCGGGTTCAGATGCGGGTGCGTGCGTGGTGGATATCACCACCACAAAACTATCTCCGCTCCCGAATTTTAATTTCGGGGAAAATTCGCATTTGTACTCGCACCCAAATAAATCATGTTTTCTCTATCCAAATCAAGCGGGTTTGGGTGGATATCCGCAGGTGTGGATTATGTTGCATCTCTACTCCGCCCTCACTATGAATGTTATATTATAAAAATAAATTATCTTAAAATAAATGTAATTTCAGTTTTCAATTAAATATTAATTTTTTTTTTCAGTTAAACCCTTCAATTAACATTTTATACACTACGCGAAAAATGGTATTTTACAGCGCTTTTTTTTAAGCCATTTACAGCGCTTTTTTAAAAAATTAAGCGCTGTAGTATCCAGCGCTGTAAAAAGATACAACAGCGCTCTTTAAAATAAAAAAAGCGCTGTAAATCTCTTCTAAAAACGCGCTGCTTGTTGTATTAGTTTTACGGCGCTTTTTTAAAAAAAGCGTTGTAATATGCATTCCTTTATTTCAATTAGATCTTTTCTGGGATTATAACAACAATCTCCTTCATAAATCGTAATATACAGTATCCGCAGTCTATGTTGTTAGTTTGACGAGAGCACTATAAAATAAAACATATAAGTCAATAAATATTTGTGGATTGATTGTTAATGAAATTTTAAAGCCATACATTTCAAACCTTTATTAGAATCCATGTGATTTATTTGATTTTTGCTTCGACACTGTAGCACCCATTTGAGCTCGGAAAACTTGTAAAACACTATCAAATAAATGTGATTATTAGCATTAACAGACACATTATATATATATATATATATATATACATATATATATATATATATATATATATATAAGAAATAAATGAATAAATGAATACAATACCTGAAGAGTGCGAAGAAATACGTAGAGTTCATAAGGTTACGGTTTTGTTTAAGAAGAAACAGCGAGAATGCGCAGAAATACGAATGGTTCGTAGGACAGAGAGTAGGGTTCTCATTGAGAAGAGTATGTAATAATGTTCGTAGGGATAGTAACAAATATGGAGATGATTTGCAATGGAGATGGTTAACAATATGGTTCGTAGGACATTAGGGTTCGCAATGAGAAGGATAATGAGAGGAGAAGGACACTGAAGTGTAGTGAAAGTTTATGTAATAAAGAGGAAACTGAAGCGATTTTACTGTTATATTTTTATTTTTTTAAAGCCTATTACAGCGCTTTTTTTAAAAAGCGCTGTAAAAGACCTCCTTATTTTATTTTTTAAAAGCCTATTACAGCGCTTTTTTTTAAAAAGCGCTGTAAAAGACCTTCTTATTTTATTTTTTTAAAAGCCTATTACAGCGCTTTTTAAAAGACCTTCTTATTTTATTTTTTTTAAAAGCCTATTACAGCGCTTTTTTTAAAGAGCGCTGTAAAAGACCTCTTTATTTTACTTTTTAAAAGCCTATTACAGCGTTTTTTTTTAAAAAGCGCTGTAAAAGACCTTCTTATTTTATTTTTTAAAAGCCTATTACAACGCTTTTTTTAAAAAGCGCTGTAAAGACCTTTTTTATTTTATTTTTTAAAATCCTATTACAGCGCTTTTTTTAAAGAGCGCTGTAAAAGACCTCCTTATTTTACTTTTTAAAAGCCTATTACAGCGCTTTTTTTAAAAAGCGCTGTAAATACCTTCTTATTTTATTTTTTAAAAGCCTATTACAGCGCTTTTTTTAAAGAGCGCTGTAAAAGACCTCCTTATTTTTACTTTTAAAAGCCTATTACAACGTTTTTTTAAAGAGCGCTGTAAAAGACCTCCTTATTTTTTTTTTTTGAAAGTCTATTACAGCGCTTTTTTACAGACTTTTTAAAGCGCTTGTCCAAAAGCGCTGTAAAAGACCTCCTTATTTTTTTTTAAAAACCTTTTTACAGCGCTTTTCCAAAAAGCGCTCTAATAGGTCCTTTAATTATGTGAAATCAAAGTCTTTTACAGCGCTTTTTTTACAGCGCTTGTCAAAAAAGCGCTGTTGTATCCTCCGTTATTTTTAAAATATCATACAACAGCGCTTGTATTTAATAAGCGCAAGACGCGCTATAAAATGTAACAAATATGGAGATGATTTGCAATGGAGATGGTTAACAATATGGTTCGTAGGACATTAGGGTTCGCAATGAGAAGGATAATGAAGAGGAGAAGGACACTGAAGTGTAGTGAAGTTTATGTAATAAAGAGAAAACTGAAGCGATTTACTGTTATATTTTATTTTTTAAAAGCCTATTACAGCGCTTTTTTAAAAAAGCGCTGTAAAGACCCTCCTTATTTTATTTTTTAAAAGCCTATTACAGCGCTTTTTTTTAAAAAAGCGCTGTAAAAGACCTTATATTTTTTTAAAGCCTATTACTGCGCTTTTTTTTAAAAAGCGCTGTAAAAGACCTTCTTATTTTTATTTTTTAAAAGCCTATTACAGCGCTTTTTTAAAGAGCGCTGTAAAAGACCTCTTTATTTTACTTTTTAAAAGCCTATTACAGCGCTTTTTTTAAAAAGCGCTGTAAAAGACTTGCTTATTTTATTTTTTAAAAGCCTATTACAGCGCTTTTTTTAAAAAGCGCTGTTAAAAGACCTTCTTATTTTATTTTTTAAAAGCTAACTATTACAGCGCTTTTTTTAAAGAGTGCTGTAAAAGACCTCCTTATTTACTTTTTAAAAAGCCTATTACAGCGCTTTTTTTAAAAAACGCTGTAAAATACCTTCTTATTTTATTTTTTAAAAGCTTATTACAGCGCTTTTTTTAAAGAGCGCTGTAAAAAGACCTCCTTTATTTTACTTTTAAAAGCCTATTACAGCGCTTTTTTAAAGAGCGCTGTAAAAGACCTCCTTATTTTATTTTTGAAAGTCTATTACAGCGCTTTTTTACAGATTTTTTAAACCGCTTGTCCAAAAGCGCTGTAAAAGACCTCCTTATTTTTTTTTTAAAAACCTTTTTACAGCGCTTTTCCAAAAAGCGCTCTAATAGGTCCTTTAATTATGTGAAATCAAAGTCTTTTACAACGCTTTTTTTACAGCGCTTGTCAAAAAAACGCTGTTGTATCCTCCGTTATTTATAAAATATCATACAACAGCGCTTGTATTTAATAAGCGTAAAACGCGCTATAAAATGTTATTTTTGGCGTAGTGATATATTACTCCCAAAATATTATATTCAACTTTTTGCATTTATGATTTGTCATTAAAAAATATATATTTGTATTTATGATAGTAATAAATGTTTTAATATTAAAATAATAATAATTTGGTTATTATGATAGTAATAAATGTTTTTAATATAATTAATATTAAATTTAAGAACAAAATATTAACTCATTCTGATAATATGAGAGAAATTTTGGAATTTTTTTTGGTATGAATTATTTATTTTTACTTTTTTATCCTCTATTTAATATCTAATAAATATTGGTGTATTCCACATAAATAGATTACGCATTTTGCAAGATAATTAATATAAGATTATATTTAAAATAAATTATAAATATATAACATTTAGTGAGTACATTGGTATTGATGGTTTTTTATTTTTCTTCTTATATATAGAAGGGAGTATTTATTAAGATGCTTGTAACATATTTCATTAAATGTTTTAAAATAAGTTTTGTTTGACCAGAAATGTTTTATTATTACTTTAAATATATTTATACAAAAACTACTCTAAATATAAAATATTAAGTAATTCTATATTTTAAAATATTAAAAAAAAATATTTAATTAGGTTTTTTTTCTTTATCAGGGTTTAAACATATTCCTTCAATGAGAACATTATATATATATATATATATATATATATATATATATATATATATATATATATATATATTACAAATAAGAGGAGTTTTAGTGAGAGATTAAATTTTAACTATACATAATCATATATGGATGGTCAACTTAAATGACACGTGGTCACTTAAAAAATTCATACAATCTTTTTCTTCTAATCTTAAGCATCTATATATAATTTCTTGGACATGCCCACACTTACAAAACCAAACATGAATTTCAGCTCTCCAATTATTTTCCTCTTCTTACATTTTCTTCTCCTTGTTTCTTTGGTATGTCCTGTTTATTCTTCAAAAATTAGTAGCTATCAATTGGTCAATCAAACTTTTCTACAAGAGCAAAAGTTTCACAAGTTGAAGAAGGCAATAGCAACCCGTCTTCAACAAATCAACAAGCCTGCTGTCAAGACGATTCAGGTATGTAAAAATTAATTATAATTTTTTTTTTTAAATTGTACATGGATGAAGAAATATATTGCGTTAATAAATTTTTTAAAGGTAATTTAAATTTTTAGATGTATATTATATTATTTTAATAATTATTTTTTGATGATTTTTTTGAATGAAATACTTTTATTTTTTACTAAATTTTTATTTTTAAGAAGTACTTGTCAAAGTTAAATTTTGAAAATTAAATAAGCCGAACACATACTCATACCCATCATACAAACTCTTTTTCTTCTTTTTTGTCCTTCCTTTAATCTCTCTTAGAACTCACACACAGCAAAAATCAGCGGTAAAGATTTAAACGATATTATTTTTTTTCTAATCAAATAAAAGAAACGTGAAGCATTTGTGGTTGCATCCTTGTTGAGAATCCAATTCGACACAAGATGAAGAAACTTATGGTTTTTTTTTTTTTTTGTTCTTTTCGTGGTGTTGAAGAGCGTTTTAGTGTTGAAGAGCGTTTTAGAGCCTCTTAGATTAGCTTTTCAAAAACATTTGTTCTCTTTTTATAAATTTAATAATTATAAAATTTTGTTTGGTTGACATCTTTCTAAAAATTGTATCATAAAACTGTTTTGAAATTTGTTCTTTTTATAATTGAAAAATGAAAATTACCAGAAGTGGTTTTGATTTTGAGTTTTCTACTAACAAAAGAAATATGTGATATCATGCGAGTGACAGGTCGTCAATATTTTATAGTGTTTTGTGTGTTGTTTAAAATAAAAATATTTATTTTATTTATTCATAAAAAAATATTTATTCAATATTTTTTATATTTATTAAAATCAAACGGTTGTCTTGTGTTTTTTTTAATATTTATCGATGATAAATATTTGTCATTAATTTTATTATATATAAATAGTAAATATTTGTTTCATATTTTTTATATTTATCATTGATAATATATTTTTTTATTAAAAAAAAATATTTATCTCATATTTAACTTAACTTTGACAAAGTTATGTTGTGTATTTTTTTTTTAATATTTATCAATTATTTTGAAAAATGAAAACTACTATATATATTGTTCTGATTTTCATTTTTCCATTTACGATCTCTTTTGAAAGAAAAAAACAAGGAAAAATGACCAATTTTCCTTAATATTAATTTAGTAAATAAATAAAAGAATTTTAAATTTTAATAAATAATAAATAAAGCAAACTGATTTGGTGGGTACTCGATGCTTGCACCAACACCTCCTCTCTTTACTTGAATCATATTACACATCATCATCTTTTATATATATATATTTTAATAGAAATTGTTTTTATTTTTTTTATAATATTCAGCCATTGTGATATTTATTTAATTCATATATATTATTAAAAGTTTATATACTATCTCTCAATTACAATTGTTATATCATTAAAGATTTTTATTTTAATTATAACCACCTCTAAAGTCATTCTCTCGAATAATTGTGATGTAATAATAGTGTAAAACTTTTTATATCGATAGGTCAATAATTAAACTCTTGTAATATTTTATTATATTTCTTAATTATTACTTTATTCATACATATAAATAGAAGTGTTTGTATTTAAATCAATCTAAAATAAAACTACATATTGATCTAAAAATTAAAAATTGAATAAATCAAAATATTATTAGATGTTATTTTGTGAAACCCGCACGGATTGAATCGAATTTTGAATTTTATTTTCAAAATCAAACTGAATTGAACCAAACCGCATACATAAATTTTAAAATTTATTTATTTTTTATTCGTACGATATATATTGCATTTATATATTATTTGTTGGTTTTAAAAAAAATAAATTATCAAACAATTTTTATTTTACTTTTATTCTAAAAAAACAGTTTTTTTTAAGTTGATATACAAAATAATTTTTAAAAATTAAAAATCAAAACACAATCATTCAAACAATTTTTTTTTTATCTTTTTAGAATTACGTGATTATAATAATTAATGAAAACAAAAAACCAGACTTAGTGCATTAGCGTGCGCATAGCCGACGCTAAATGGACGCTAAGTAGCGTCGGTGTCGGTGGCCGACGCTAAATATGACAGCTAAATGATGTTTTCTAATAGTGAAGGGGTATATGGTTTGATAAGATGAAGAGAAAGAAAAAAGAGAAAGTAATATTTTTTATTTATATTTTTAATTAATGACTTTTTTGATGTTTAATTTAAATTTTATAATTTTAAAATAGTGTTAATTGTTTTAAAATCAAGGTTGATTAAAATAAATAAATTGTCGCATGCCTTGTCAGAAAATTTAGTTAACAAATTTGAATGAGGAAATAAAAATGGAGAATCTAATATTATAAAGATGAAATTTAAATTTATTTTTTTATAGGATTAAAATTATATTATTGATTTTACCAAGACTAAAAGCACTATTAATAATCCTTCATATTTTTACACAAATATTTTTGAAACTCATAAAAATCATCCTCATATAAATCAGCATTTATTCTATCCAAACAAAAATATTAATTATAAATGACAGAAATTCAATCAAAACTTTTGAATTGTTTAGAACATTCAATTACTTTAGCAAACAATGTAAGTCTTAGAGCCTAACTTATATGTTTGTGTTTGTGCTATTTTTTGCAGAGTCCTGATGGTGATATCATAGATTGTGTTATGTTTCACAATCAACCGGCTTTTGACAATCCCTTATTGAAAGAAGAATATAAACAAATGGTATTTCTTATTTTTTGTTAATTGAATCAAGGAAAATTCAAAACTATATTTTGAAGCTAATAAAGCTTTTATAATTCATATTTAGAATTTAAAATTTTTCACAAATATTTTTATATACAGGATATTCCAGAAATACCAAAAGGGCATTACCAAGATGATAATTTTAATCACAGTTCTCAATTATGGCGTTTATCAGGAGAATCATGTCCTGATGGAACCATTCCAATTAGAAGAACAAAAGAAGAAGATTTGTTAAGAGCTAGTTCTATTAGTGAATTTGGAAAAAAAACAAGTGATTTTGAAACCAACGACGAAAAATTTGAGGTAAGCAATTGCAAGAATAAGGAATAAACAAAGAATTTCACATAAACTTTTATTTTTGTTGTTTTTAATTGCAAATGTTAGCATATTACTTCTTATTGCTCCACATTACACAGTATGCAGTACAATATGTGAGTGCGGGTGAGTTCTTTGGAGCAACGGCTGCCATTAATCTGTGGGCTCCACGTCTGGAAACTAAAAATGAAGTAAGTGCCTCTAAAATTTGGGTCGCTGCTGGTGATACTGGTCAAGAGAGCAACACCATTGAAGTTGGTTGGCAGGCATGTTATTCATTTTCTTTTGTACAATTTTTATTTATTTTTTAGTAAAAGACTTTTAAGATAATGAGAATTAATTCAATTCAACATTTTTATTGATGTCATAATTTTATCATTATTGAAGATATACAAAATTTACATTAATGTTAACCATAATCATTTTATATTAATAATGTATAAAATCAATTAATTTTTCAAAAACTTCTTAGATGAATTCAATTTGGTGTCAACCATCTCCCTCTCATTTTCATCAATGTACTTAATTTTGTATTTTAATTTTTAGCCTATCAAACTAAATCAAGTAATTTTCTTTTGCAGGTGGAGCCTTTACTCTACGGGGACAACCTCCCAAGATTATCTATGTATTGGACAGTAAGTAAATTAATTGAAGTAAATAAGGTAGAAAAGTAAACTCTTTTTAGTAAAAAAAAAATCTCAAATTAAGGTAACCGCATGTCACTATAAGTCAACGAACGACAATTGAATTATTTAGTTTTTTTGATGTAACATTTAATGCATGTTGTTGGACTCTTGATATTAAGAAAATAATAATATAGTAAATTTAATGGATTTATGTTTTAAATAAATTTTAAAAAATTAATTACTGTGAAAATTTTAAAAAAATTTTAAGTAGTACTTTTTACTTTACAATAATTGATATATTTGATTATTTCACATAAATTAAAAAAATATATATAAATGAAAGATATAGAGAAATGCTACTTTTTATTAAATTAATTTTATTATTTTTATAAATTAATTTTATCATATATTGATAAATTTATTATTTCCACAAAAAATACGATATTTTGAATTGAGAGTGAAGTATATATTATTAATTCGAGAGTATTATTAAAAAATAATATTAACATCATTTTAAAAAAAGAAAGTCTCAATTATTTAAAAAAAAATTATTTTGCAAATAGATCGATGAATGTGGAACACTAGAAGTATTAAAATAAAATATTTATTTTAATAATTGCAGAATGATGGATATGGAAAGACTGGATGCTACAATTTGTTATGTTCGGGCTTCGTTCAAACTAACAAAGATATTGTAATAGGAGGAGCAATTGGTCCAACTTCTACTTATAAAGGACCACAATTGGCATTATTTTGAAGATTTGGAAGGTAATTATCTGCTTAGACTACCAAATTGACCTTAATTAAAAGATTATGGACAATTTGATAGATATATATTTTTCCATGTTTCTCTTTTTTTCTTTTTACTGCTTTTGTTTTTTCAATAGTAATGTGTGAATAATCAATATTGCCTTCAAAAATTGTTGAGATGAGTCAATTTGGTTGATAACTTTTTTTTTTTTAAATTAATTAAAATTGTTTTTGAAATTGAAAATATTTCATTGACATTGATTATTTTAGTTTATAAGATTGTCTTTGAGTGACTAATATGATTGAGAACGGATAAATTTAAAAATAACTTAGATTAGTTTTTTTAACTCCAATAACCAAATTAACTAGTCTCTAGAAATTCGGAGAAAATACTAACCAAACCATAATAATTTATTTTGAAAAATAAAAATAAATGATAGATAAAAGGGGAGGGGAAACACTATATAGTGCACAATTTTCTTTATAGTATTTCAGATTTAGTGAATTTGATATAAATAGTTAATGAGTTTTAGAAGGAAATAAACCGATGAAATATTCAAGTTTGAAAATTTGTTGGAACAATCATTCACTCAACCAAACTTTAAATTATGATAGCTCATTTCCCATAGGTAAGACAAAACAAGTCTTAAGTAACTTGGGTGATGTTATTTGGCTAATTAACACAGTGTTAATTATAACCCCTTATAATTCACCTCTTTCGAGATTCTTTTTCTAATTTCATTTTTTCTTTACTTTATTTTTTTTAAAATTTAAGATGAAAAAATGGCATTCAAAATAAAATAGAAAAAAATTTAGACTAAAAGAAAACTTACAAAAATTTTATATTTGTTTCTCATCAATAAAATTGGCGAAGATTCAACTTACAGATCCAATGTTTTTTTTTTGTTCTTTTCTCTCTCACCACATCATTTATCATATTTTTTATTTATTATCTTTACATTTTATTGATCATCTCTTGTTATACATCATTTTTTTTCAATCATATATTTCTAACTACATTAATAAACACCGCTCTCATGTGCTTTTTTCTAGTAAATATATTCTAATCTTCACCTCTCACCTTCTTTTTTATCCCTTCATTTTTTATTTATTTAACAAACTCCTAATATTTTGCATATTTCACTCCCCACATTCACACCTTTATTTTCTTGTTTTTGATATCTTTGAGTAACTTTGTCACAACACAAAAAGTTTAATTGAAGGTTAACTTTGATTATTATTTTTGTAGGATCCAACAACTAGGAATTGGTGGCTTACTTATGATTATGGAACCCTTGTTGGGTATTGGCCATCCTCCTTGTTTACTCACTTATACTATATTGCGGATGAAATTCAATTTGGAGGAATAATATCTAATAGAAGGTCAACAGGGTCTCACACTTCGACCAGAATGGGTAGTGGACATTTTCCTTATGAAGGTTTTGCAAAAGCTGCATTCTTTAGGGATATACAAGTTTTAGATTTAAATAACACCTTAGTTCCATTGTCTGATCCTAAGACCTTAATATCGTTCCCAAATTGTTATGATTTAGAAGCAGGTATGTATAAAGGCCGAAATAGCTTTTACTATGGTGGACCTGGCAAGAATTACAAATGTCTTTAATGAAACATATAATATTAAGTAGAGATTATAAAGGTATTATAAAGGTGAACATTAATTTGAAAATAAAAAGAAAAAATACCTTTTTGGCATTTTTTGGTTGGGGTCGCTTATTGATTTATTTATTTTTTTCCATGAAATGTTGGCTCATTAGTAAGAGTTTGACCATATAATATAATCTCAAATAAAAGTTGCATAATTTTGTTTTTCTAATCCTAATAATAATAATTATATAATAAATAAAGAGAGAAAATCAACATTTAAATTTGGAAACACTTAATAGAACACACATGTTACTAGTTATGAACAAACATCCATATCAATTATACAAATCACCAATTCTAACATCAATCACATATAATAAGTCTCTACGCGTGAAACTAAAACTTAGAAGAAGCTCTTACTTGACACCGCTTTACTCGAACACTTTTAGATAATCCTAAATTCAATAGATTATCGACCAACAATTCCTAAATATGCGCACTCCTATTGACTTTTACTCACGTAAATTTCATTAAGTTAAAATGAGATTCCAAACCCAAACAAAATTTTACCCATTTTAGCCACTGTTATAAAAATATCCCTTGTGTTTCCTATTTATTTCACTAACTTAATACATAACCTTGTATTAGATTAAATATTTGTGGTTCAAAACTTTTAAATGGAAAAGTAATATTCACTAAAATAAAGTCTCAAGATTCAACACTTTCTTTTTTATTAAATTTTGAAAACCAAATAAATACTATTTTTGATAAGTCAAAATTTACCCAAAGAAGATTTTAAACCACTTTAAAATCAAAGTCATAGATTACAACTTTTCGAACAAAGTCTTAACTGTTAAGTTAAAGACAACTTATAACAAGAAATTTTTAATTCAAGATTTTTGAACAACACTAACAAACAACAAATGACCCAAAAAGCCACACACTTTTATATATATATATATATATATATATATATATATATATATATATATATATATTATAAAGCCACACACTTTAATTTGTTTCAAACTGACGTTTTTAAACAACAAAAACTCAACGTTTCCCACATTTTCTTTTCAAATAAATGCTATTAATTAATAACTTAAAATTTTTGTAAAAATAACATTTTTCAAAAAATCCAATCCACTTCTTTCCGGCTAGAAAATAATTTTATTTTTTCATAAACTTTCTTTTCAAACTCTTATTCTTGATTTCTCATGAGATCATATATCAGTACATAAATATTTTGGCAAGGTTTTAACACATTTCTTCTCAATTTAGAATATTCAAAAAAAAAAAAAACTCACTACGCCAAAAATGACATTTAACAGCGCCCATTTTACAGCGCTTGCTAAACACAAGCGCTGTTGATTCAAAGCGCTGTAAAACAAGCGCTGTAGTAGGTCATATAACGCATCACGTTATAAGGCTTTTACAGCGCTTGTCAAAAAAGCGCCGTAAAAGGAAGCGCTTTCGCGTATCACACTAGTAGAAAATTGGGCTTTTAATACTGCAGATTTAAGTCGGTTACGTGCTACCGGACTTAACAAATGAGGCGGAGGTACATTTAAGTCGTTTGTCCGTATAAACGAGTTAACAAGATGAGGCGGTAGCAGATTTGTAAATATGTGAAAAACTATTAACACGGTTAGATTGACAACCGACTTAAGAGATAATGTAAAAATAAAATTAAAAAATTAATATATTTCATTATACTCCGTGGCTAAATCGGTTATTTATTAAACGACTTAATAAAAGAAGGCGGTGGCAATTTTGTAAATATTTAGAACTTGTTTAATGCGGTTCTATTAATAACCGACTTAAACAATGAAACGTTTTAACTTCCACTTTATTAACTATTTTATTATAAATTTTTTCTATTCTCTAACCATATTTCCGATCTACACTCATCGCTCTGTTTAATACGTCGATTTCTTTATAATAGCCAAACTTCAAAACTCAGTTTCATCGCCGCAGTCAAACTCAGTTTCATCGCCAACTTCTTCACAATCGTGTTTCATCGCATCGCCACCTTCTGTTTCATCGCCACTATCTCAGATATGGTCTTCAATAATAAATAATTCATTTAGATAAAATGATTATCATATTATTTCATACGTGCTCATAATTTCATTTAGATAATAATATCATATTATTTGAAGGAAAAAAATATATGTCAAATTCATTTTTTTTTTCTAACTATTGTTTATTTTACTTTAATAGTTACTTATTTGTATCATAGTTATTTGAGTAAGTGTACAAGTGTGGATAAATTTTTACAACTTACTTTTAAAAAAACTTCATAAAAACCAAGGAAAATTTTATTGTTGTTTTTTTAAATAGAACCTGTTATATTTTGAAGAAATAAGAAATCATCATGGGATTTGTCATAGTTATACAAAACCGATATGGTATGATGATTTGTTAAACATGACAAATCTATAAGCGTGACTACTATGTCATGTTACATATGTTGAACATCTTAACATAGTTGTTTCATGGATGCAAGTACGTAATTTTTTACATGTTGTTATTGATTGTATTTTATTATATTTGTCTGATAAAAAATTATAAGTTGTTATTGATTGTATTTTTTAATATTCATATGATAAAAAAATTAGGATTTAGCCGATATTGATTGTGTGTTTTTTTTTTCTTTACAGATATTTGATGACTCAAGATCAAATCACCGGATCACAGTAAATAAGTTCGAAAACGTCGTATGGATTTTATTTTGAAATTAATTGAAGAAAATGACGATGCTAATATATGTCTATTGAATATTGTTACATTGTGGTTTTGTAATTTTGTTAATGGATATCTAATTATTAGTCGGAAATTTTGTACTCTATATTTTTTTGTATAAACATGAGATATTGTGATATTGTATATTTTGATTATTAGATGTTTATATAAAATTGTGATTGTAAGTACAAAACTCTTATTTGAAATTTAATACGAAATATTGTATGGATTAGGAGCGTGAAAACAAAATGAGAAATTTATATAAAAAAAAAAAAGTAATTATTTTAACTATATCTATTAAGTCAGTTGGTCAAAATATCCGACTTAAAAAGATGATGTGTTGTACTGAATTTATGATGTTTAAGTCGATTAAGGTGAATCGACTTAATATGATGAAGCTCTGTTAAGTCGGTTCATGGAACGAGTTAAAAAACAACATATTTTTTAAGTCGTTTGCTGTTAACTCGGGTACGGAACCGACTTAAAATGTACATTTTAACCGACTTAAAAAGGCAAAATTCTACTAGTGTCAGTTACAACGCTTTTTTCACAAGCGCTGTAAAACACATGCGCTTTCATTGAATTTAACTACCTATTACCGCGCTTTTTTCACAAGCGCTGTAAAACACATGCGCTTTCATTGAATTTAACTACCTATTACAGTGCTTTTTTCACAAGCGCTGGTAAAACACATGCGCTTTCATTGAATTTAACTACCTATTACAGCGCTTTTTTTCACAAGCGCTGTAAAATACATCTTTAAAATAATTATATACGTTGGAAACCCTCATATCCTCTACATCTTTCAAATAATTATATACGTTGGAAACCCTAATATCCTCTACGTACTGTGCGGCCATCTACGTTGTCTAAGGTATTTTTTACACATGATCTGTTATGTTTTGTTACATATATATTAAATCTACTAAAAATTGTTATATATATATATATATATATATATATATTAAATCTCTTTTACACATGATCTGTTATGTTTTGAAATTGTCAAAAATTGTCAAAAAACTCATACCACATGATCTGTTCTGTTTTGAAATTGTTAGTTGATATTGGTTTCTTTTTGAAACTTGTTGATATGTTTTGAAAGCTTATTATTTTTGTTACTGCATTTATATAGGTGGTATAATATGGATAGGAAATGGATTTCAGCCAATCGATTGTCAAAAGAGTATGAAATTGGAGTGAAGGAGTTTGTTGAGTTTGCAGTGAAGAATGCAAACGATCCAAATAGAGTAGTTTGTCCTTGTTTAAAATGTTGTTTTGGAAAACGTGTTAGAGAAGATGAATTAGAAGGACATCTAGTATGTAATGGAATTGATCAAAGCTACACATGTTGGATAAGACATGGTGAGAAAAAAAAAAAAAGGAAACATTAATTTTGAGAATAGTTCGACATATGCTTCAACTGACTTCGATACAGATATATATGAGCCGGACCGAGTTGATGAGATTGCAAAAGCAGTTGAAGAAGATCTTCGAGATTGTCCTAAAATGTTTGAAAGTTTGTTGAGTGATGTAGAGAAAGAATTATATAATGGTTGTACTAAATTCACAAGACTGTCAGCGATATTAAAGTTGTACAACTTAAAAGCGAGTAATAGATGGTCTGATAAAAGCTTTACAGAATTATTAACACTCATAAAAGATATGTTGCCAGATGATAATGAACTTCCCAGTCGAACCTACGAGGCTAAACGGATTTTGTGTTCTATTGGAATGAGTTACGAAAGGATTCATGCGTGTCCTAACGATTGCATTTTATTTCGAAACGAATATGAACTACTTAAGGCGTGTCCGAAATGCAATGTCTCTCGATATAAGAAGAAAGAATCTACTCCAGCAAAAGTCGTGTGGTATTTTCCTATAATACCAAGATTTAGGCGCATGTATCGCAGTGAAGAAGATTCAAAACACTTGACATGACATGCAGATGAAAGAATTAGAGATGGAATGTTTCGACACCCTGCAGATTCCCCACAATGGGCAAAAATTGATCACGAGTATCCTGAATTCGGGATAGAGTCAAGAAATCTAAGACTTGCACTTTCTACTGATGGAATGAATCCACATGGTCTTCAAAGCATCTCACATAGCACGTGGCCTGTGATTTTGGTAATATATAACCTACCTCCATGGTTATGTATGAAGTGTAAGTTTATGATGTTGTCTCTGTTAATTTCTGGACCCAAACAACTGGTGAATGATATCGACGTATACTTGACTCCTTTAATTGAAGATTTAAAAATTCTGTGGGAGACAGGTGTGGAAGTTTATGATGGGTATAGGAAAGAGTGTTTCAATTTGAGGGCTATGTTGTTCGGCACAATTAATGATTTTTCCAGCATATGGTAATTTATCAGGATATAGCATTAAAGGTCAGTGTGCATGTCCTATATGTGAAGAGAGTACAAATTGGATGCGGTTGAAACATTGTAAGAAGAATGTGTTTCTTGGACATCGTAGATTTTTACCTTATAGTCATCAGTATCGTGGTGGAGAAATGCATTCAATGGAAAATCAGAGGAAGGTAAAGCTCCTTTAGCACCGACTGGATATCAAATACTTGAAAAAGTACAAGGTTTGACCAATAAATTTGGCAAACCTTTTGCGGGAGAGCTGGTGAAAACTGGGTGGAAGAAAAAGTCAATTTTCTTTGAATTGCCATATTGGAAGTCATTGTATGTAAGACATTTCCTCGATGTGATGCATATTGAAAAAAATGTATTTGAAAGTGTTATTGGTACGTTACTCAATGTTCCAGGAAAGTCTAAAGATGGCGTCAACGCAAGATTGGACTTGGTCGATATGGGAATAAGAAATGAACTGGCTCCAGTAAAGAAAGGAAATCGCACATATCTACCTCCAGCCGCTCATACTCTATCTAGAAAGGAAAAAATTGTTTTATGTAAATTTCTACACGAAGTTAAAGTTCCAGAAGGATACTCTTCGAACATTAAAAATTTGGTTTGTATGAAAGACCTCAAGTTAAAAGGTTTGAAGACCCATGATTGTCATATTATAATGGAGCATTTGCTACCAATAGGTATACGTTCCATTTTACCTGAAAAAAGTTCGACTAGCCTTAACTAGATTATGTTTCTTCTTCAGGGAAATTTGTAGTAAAGTGATCGACCCTCAGAAATTACCGACATTGCAGAGGGAAATTGTTGTTACTTTGTGTGAGCTTGAAATGTATTTCCCACCATTGTTTTTTGATATAATGGTTCACCTTACTGTTCATCTACTGGTTAAGGAGACACAACTTTGTGGGCCAGCTTATATGAGATGGATGTATCCGATAGAACGATATATGAAATATTAAAAGGGTACGTAAAAAGTAGAAGTCGACCAGAAGGTTGTATTGCTGAACGATACATTGTTGAAGAGGCTGCTGAATTTTGTACTGAATATCTGTCCAATGTTGAATCCATAGGGCTTCCCATGTCTCGTCATTCGGGAAGACTATCAGAAGAAGGGATAACTGGAAGGAGACTACTGACTATATCAAGGACAGAATGGGAGCAGACACAATTGTATGTTCTGCACAATGATGATGAGGTTCAACCGTATGTTACAATACACATTGATTAGTTATCTCGTTTGAACATGAATAGGAATCAAAATTGGATAACTCGATAGCACAATCGAAGTTTTGTAACATGGTTAAAAAATCACATAATGTCAAAATTTGATATAGACCCCAGATCAATTTCAAATAGATTGAGGTGGCTAGCAAATGGTCGAGCTTACATGTCTTTTCTTACACTGGTTATGTTATTTAACGGCTACACATTTTATACCAAAGAACAAGATGATCAGACCACTATGCAAAATAGTGGAGTCACTCTCGTAGCTGAAGCGATGCATGTCTCAAGTGCAAAAGACAAAACCCAATATATGCAAATCTATCATATTTGGGGTTATTGAGCGCATATGGGAGTTAGACTACACAATGTTTCGTGTTCCCATATTTGGTTGCAAGTGGGTCGATAATAATAATGGCGTTCGGATTGATGAGTCAAGAATCTTGCTTGTCGATTTTAATAGGGGTGGGATACAAAGACAGCCTTTTTATTTTAGCGTCGCAAGCTCAAACAAGTATTTTATGTCACTGATCCTTCTGATGATAAATGGTCATGTTGTCCTACGACCAATAAAATAAGTGATGATAACCAATAATGGATGAAGAGGTTGGTAATGATCTTTTAGTTTGCAACCTTCACAACAACCACATGAACATGATTTCAACTGATGATGGTTTATATCTTAGAGATGAATCATATTGAGGGAATTGGATTTAATCCATCGTTTGTATTGTAAATGGGACAAAACAAATGTGAATGTCACCAGGAAAGAAGAAGGGGATCTTAATGTATATTTTAATTTTTTAT